>CAJHQQ010003424.1:0-44316 GCA_905132885.1 Moricandia moricandioides
AGCGTTTTCTTGTAGTGGATGCTTCTTGGTTCCAGTTTGTTCCTTTGACCCTCTGGAACAAAGACATAGCACACACAACCAAACACCTTCAGATGCTCATAGTTTGGTTTAGTGCCATTCAGGATCTCACATGGTGAAACTCCTCCAAGTTATTTTGTTGGAAGCCGGTTGATTAGATAAGCTGAAGTCATAATTGCATCTCCCCAGTGTTCCTTAGGAACTCCTCTCTCAAACATTATGGTTCTTACAACTTCCATAAGGTGTCTATTGTTTCGTTAAGACACTCCATTTTGTTGGGGAGTGTAAGCGCAAGAGGTTTGATGCACAATGCCATGCTTCTCCAATATCCTTCTGAATTCCTTCCTCATGTACTCTCCACCATTTTCACTTCTAAATATCTTGAACTTAGCTCCATATTGAGTAGATCCATATTCTTGAAACTTTGTGAATTCTTCAAGAACTAGGCTCTTTGATGGCAAGGGAGTAACCCATGTAAACTTTGATTTCTAATCAATGAAGGAAACAAAATACTTGTATTGATCTCTAGAGTTACATGGGACTGTCCATACATCAGAGTGGACTAGATCAAACTAATTCTACAATGTTTTCCAAAAATGCAAGGTTCACATCCATGATGATCCCGATCCAGTCTTGGTAAACCAAGTTTAAGGACTCGAAAGTATGGATGGTCAAGTCGCCAAAAAACGTCAGTACAACCAGACTTCATAGCTAAGTGGATCACTGCTGGCTAAATGCTATCCAAAAAGAACAGACCATCTTTAGCACTTCCTTCCCCAATCTCCCCCCCCCCCCGACTTATTGTCCTGGAACCATACATCATCAGCACTAAACACTTCCAAGCATTCAAGGCCCTTTGTTGCCTTATGGACAGATAACAAATTAGATGTGAAATATGGTATGTATAAAGTCTCAGAGCTCTTATCAAATAATTCTAGTTCTTCAATTCCTCTAAGTTTAATGTCCTGACTATAAGCAATACTAACCTTTCCAAAGTGAGGCCTAATATGGCATAGCATATCTGAATCACTAATCATGTGGTGTGAGGCTCCTGAATCTATAATGATTGGTTTATGAGTTTACATGCTGAGAAGCTCTTACCAGATTCGGTTAACTTGGCAATGCTCTTTATAAGAGCGTCCAAGTCTGACTTCCTCACCACATCATCTCTTGGTGTATTGTTCCTCACTGGATAGTTCATTTCCTTCCTTGGTCGTAGTTCAGGTTTAAGCACCCGACACTTCTCCTTGGTATGTCCCATGCGCTTGCAGTGGTCACACTTCAGATTGTAATTTCTCCTATCAGCTTGTTGAAAAGGGCTTCCTCTACTTACATATGCAGTCTCACTGGTTCATTGGAAGAGACCTCTTGAACCTTCCTCCTTCTGGATCAGCATACAAACTTCGTTGAGACTAGGAAGATTGTCAAACCTTAAGATATGATGAATAATTCCCTTAAATTATCCATTAAGAGCAAGCAGTAATCCAAACACTTGATCTTTCTCATGCCTCTCATTCAGCTTCTTCACATCAATTGTTGGAGGTCTGAGCAGCTCCAGTTCTGCTCATAGACTCTTGAACTCTCCAAAGAAATCATTGAACAATTGCTACTCTAGTTGAAGGTTGTTCAGTGCTTTCTTACCTCAAAGATTCTACTGAGGCTAGAAATGTTCCCATAAACACTCAGTAGAGTATCCCATAGCTCCTCAGGCGTCTCACAATATGAGTAAGCAGCAAGTATAGCTGGTTCTAGTGCTCTTTATAGAACTGCTAACCAAGTTGATCATCTTGTGTCCATTTAGACTCATCTTGGCTAGTTTCTTCTCCAGCCTTATCTTTACCCTTGGACTTATCTTGAGTTGCTTCAATATTCTCTCACAAGCCTCGGCTCCTCAAGTGATGTAACCCTGCCCAACTGTGCAATTAACCAAAACTACCCGAGTTGGACCATGAAGAAGCTTGTGATGGAAAAGACCAATCACAGCTCAAAGGGGAGTTTGGAGACTATTTTGCTCCATAAACTGACCATGAGGAGTATTATAGTCAAGCTAAAACCAGTCCAATTTGTTGGGTTACAGGAGATGTTCAAAGAATTCACTTTCTCGGTCATATCGGTTCATGGAAGCCACCTGATGATCTAATCAAGTTCTTGTTCAACTTCAGGGTGATTCTACACTGCTTTATCAGTCCAAATAAAACTTCTTACATCGTGATTCATTCTAATTTGATTAGAATAAAGAAGAAATTGTCAAATCTCCAAATAGGGTAAACTGTAATCACTTTGGTTGAAAGTAGGATTACTTCTTCATCATAACTCCTATGATATTTATTTAACTTAAGGGTGATTAACCACTAATTTATGAGTCCAAATGAAGCTTCTTGCATCGTGATTCATTTTGGATTGATTAGAATAAATAAGAAATTGCCAAATATCCAAACAAGGTAAATTGGAATCACTTCGGTTGAAAGTGGGATAACTTCTTCATCATAACTCCTATGCTATTGATTAAATTTCAAGGTGATCAACCACTGATTTATTAGTTCAAATAAATATTTTTACATCTTAACTCATTCTGGTTTGATTAGAATCAAGAAAAAATTGCCAAATCTCCAAACATGATAAACTGGAATCACTTCAGTTGAAAGTGAGATAACTTCTCCATCATAATTCCTATGATATTGATACAACTTTAGGGAAAATTCTACACAAATTTATGAGTCCAAATCAAGCTTATTTCATTGTGATTCATTCTGGTATTATTAGAATCAAGAAGAAATTCCCAAATCTCCAAACATGGTAAACTGGAAGCACTTCAATTGAAAGTGGGATAACTTCTTCATCATAACTCATATGACATTGATTCAACTTCAGGTTGATTATCCAATTATTTATGATTCCAAATCAAGCTTCTTACATCTTGATTCATTCTGATTTTATTATAATCAACAAGAAATTTCCAAATCTCCAAAAAGCGTAAACTCGAATCACTACGGTTGAAAGTGGGATACTTTCTTCATCATAACTCCTATGATATTGATTCAACTTAAGGGTGATTAACCACTGATTTATGAGTCCAAATGAAGCTTTTTTTACATCGTAATTCATTCTTTTTATTAGAATCAAGAAGAAATTGCCAAATCTCCAAACACGGTAAACTGGAATCACTTCGATTGAAAGTGTGATAATTTCTTCATCATAACTCATATCATACTGATTCAACTTCAGGGTGATTCTACACTTATTTTTTATTCAAAATAAAGCTCATGACATCGTGATTCATTCTGTTTTGATTAGAATCAAGAAGAAATTTCCAAATCTCCAAACAGGGTAAACTGGAATAACTTCGGTTGATAGTGGGATAACTTCTTCATCCTAACTCTTATTATATTTATTCAACTTCAGGGTGATTCTCCACTGATTTATGATTTTATTTTGGAAAGCAAAGGAAGTGAGGAGTTAGAACAGCTTGAACCAGAGCTTAAAGACGTCAAAGATTGAGCTAAATAATAGGTTGAACCTAAGGAGACAAAGGACTAGGATCAAAATGTACCATTTGGTCCAATGACTAGGTCCAAAAAAGCAAGCTTTCAGCAAGCTCTTCATCAACTCTTACACACTATCTAGGGCAGTCTAGCGTGTGCTTATCCAACCACTCTGATTGTGATTCAAGCCATCTAAGACATTCATCAAGAGAGGTGTTGTGACTTGCATTCTTTTCCTTGGTTTGGTTTTGTCCCATTTGGTTTTCCAAACAAGGTTTTTAATGAGGCTTGCACATAACACTTATAAAAAATCCTCTTGATGATCTATGCTCATTTTCTATCCTAATTTCATGCAACAATAAATCATGAGCCTTTTCTTATTTTCAAGTTTGAACTTAGTCATTCTTTTAATTCTTTTGTTTGTTTCCAAGAAGTTGTGCATTTATAGTCTTCTTCTCTTTATATTCTGGTCGAAATCTCTCAATAAAGCATCAAACTCTTTTCTAAAAACCCAAGTATTCTCTAAATCATGTTTGATAATTATTTGTCTTGTTTATGTTTTGATTTCGATTCTGCATTTACAAGCAGCCCAAGATAGTCTAGGAGCCATTCCGCATCTCTTATAAGTATCAACTCAATCCACTACTCGTTTCAACGTCACAATCGTTGGAGATCATTCAGGGACGTGATCCTCTCACCCAGGATCATATCAAGTGGTATTAGAGCAGATCACCATCATTAGTGTGAGAATAGACAGAATATGGTTTTAATGAGTGTATGTGAGAGTTTGGTTGAGAGAAAACAAGAAAATAGTTGAGAAACAAGAGTATGAGGCAGAATTGTCTAGAATGAGAGAATAGGAGATTTTAGTGAGATTGAGAGAGTTTGTGAGTGTGAGGTCTTGTGACCAGAGAATTAGAGACTTGAGAGAGTATATAAACCATAAAATAGGAGAATTGATGAAGGAGAGAGTTAACCCTCACTTTAGAGAGTATGAGAGATTGTAGAGAGTTTAAGAGAGAATCATGAGAGTGTTTGTGAAAATCGAGAAACCAGAGTATAAGAGAGACTGAAATGAGACCAGAGAATGGTGAAAAATAAAGAGGAACTCCCCCATTCAGCTTGATTAATTTTGTGGTCCATAAGGGTTTAATATAGCCAATACAACAAGACAACAAGAAAATATGGTACGGCCCTGGATAGGCTTTAACTCCCTGGATCTCTAATAGGTGGGCAAAGGCTTTGATAATTCTTTCAAACAAAGAATCAAGGACTCAATCTGCTTCAATGATTGTGGATTGATGTGGGACACAAGAGAGATGGCTTGTCTCCTAATACTTCAACGCACTAGTCTGGATACGACACACCAAATCAGATTGGTTTACTCTAATTCTAATCCTATCCCATTTGAAATTGGTTTACAAATCCTAATCCTAATTAGCTTTGGTTTACCCTGGTTAAGTCCAAAACGAAATTTCCTTTGGCTCAAATTAAAAACATTACAACTAAAGACACATAAAGAGATTAAAGCAATGGTTTAACTCCCTGACTTCTTGGTTATCTCTCTTCTCTTTTCCATGGCAAAAGCCAAGTGTAGAATTTCTTGTCTCTGCGCTTTGGCCGTTGATCTTGTGACTGGTCCAGTTGCAAAACCAATGTGTCATCTATCAAGCTAGCACGCCCATCTGATTGTTGAAGCTGATCCACCTTGCTTCTCTCATGCATAGTTTGTTCTCCACGACAAGTTGAGCTTGCAGATTGATCTCCACGTCAACACTGATTCATAATCATCCCATGACCACCAGAGGCCGCATCAAGTCTCTTAACCTTCTCTCTGTGTAATACTTAAACCATTCCAATGAGACATTGAAACTGCCCATTCAGCCAAGCTTTGATCAGTAGATTAGCTAGCCAATACATTGGATCCCATGCCTTGAGTTTGAGCCTGCCCAGGCTCGCACCATACTCTCTTCCTTCAAAAAGATGTTTCCTTAAATCCAAGTCTTGTAAGAGGATAGAACCATGATCATCTCCTGGATCAAATACCCAGCATTGTAATCCTTTTCAATCCCTCAGCAAACTCCTGGAACCTTGCTCAATCAACTCCAAACTCCTTTCGCTTTCAATCACGCTTTGGTTCCTTTTTTTGCACACACACACCTCTTCTCCTGACTTGAATAGAAAGTGTTGCAAGCGTCTCACATGCCTTAGATATATCTCATTGGAAACAGAACTTAGAGCAAGCTGTCTTTCCTCTTTATTTAACTCATATCCAGCTGCTGCTGAAGGAGCTTCTCTCCATTTACTCCATAAAAACTGAAAAATCATGGCTATATGAGCATGTATTCTATGCTTTCTCTAATAGAATAGGAGAATCAGATCCCCCAAAACATGCAGGAACCTTGCTGATTGATCTGGTGGTCGAGCTAGTCCCTTATGGCTGCTTAGGAGAATGCCTTTGAGGTCTCTCAGATCACCATGACCTTGACCCATCATAGTACGTCCATCATACTCTATCTTGACTGGTGTGTGAGTACATTGGTCTCCATATTTACTCTCAAGGTTAGGCTTTTTGTTAACGGTAACATATTCCGTTCTTACTCCTCTCAGTTGGTTCTGATCAATTATGGACCTGATCAAGAACGTGTTACCTCCTGACTCTCTTCTCTTATCACAGCAGCTACTTAGGATCACACCATCCTCTCTCCCTTCAAAAAGATTTGACCTCAAATATTGTTCTTCATAAGTGAAGAAACCTTGCAGATCAAGCTTGTATGAAACTGTTTTCTGAACCAGATTGTTGTTGCTCCTTCTACTAACACTCAAGCTTCCTCCTGGTTCAAAAACGACTTGCTGCAAGCCCTTAGCAATTCTCAGATGCTCCAATAAGCTGGACTGGAAGTCTAAAGTAAACCAGGTAAGTAAACCACAAGATAAAGACTGAAAGCTTTCACCTTGATCAATCAAAGCAGGCACCAATTCAAGAAAAATAGGTGACCCTCCAAGCACTTTTTCTTCTTGCTTTGTTTGATCAGGCACGTGTAAACACAGCGCTTGTGTTTCTACTTCCTGTTCAGCTGAAATAATGAACAATGCTTGTTCAATATCATCTAAGAGAAAGTAAAAAATTCTTCCTCCTCCCATTCAAAACCAGGTATGTACATAAAGCAAATGACGATTTTAAGCTCATCCCAAGTGTAGAGTGGTTCTTCATCAAACCTGTGTGATTCTTCCTCTACCCTCCACCATGCTTTAGCCTCACCTCTCAGTAATTTAATAGCAAGGGATAGGCTTTCCCATGAGCCTACTGGGTTCTACTCAATGAAACTATCTAGGCTATCAGTCCACGCCATGAAAGCTTTCCTCCAGCAAAAAAATCATGATACATCTTAGAAATGAATCCAACAAGTCTACTACTTTCTTACTGGTGGTAGTTTAACTTCTTTGTTACTCTTCTCCTCTTCCAAACGAAGTTGGTGGTAGATCAGCTACCAAAGAGACAAAAATAGTGTGCAGTTGATGAAACCAGACTAAGATATCTTACTCTAACCACCAAGAGGCTGATACAACTCGTATGACCCTGGATAGGCTGTAATTCCCTTGATCTTTTGTATTTGGGTAAATGCTTTGATAATCCTTGCAAATAGAGAATCAAGGACTCAATCTACTTCAAGGCTTGTGGATTGATGTGGGACATAAGAGATGGCTCGTCACCTGATACTCCAAGGGTTTAGTCTGGATATGACACACCAAATCAGAGAACCAAAAGGTTGGATATTACACACCAGCAAAATTGAGAGAAAACTCAAAACAAAGAAGATGAAAAAACTGTCCTTTGATTTCTTTTAGTGTGGCTGCATACAATAAATATAAAAAAAGAAACGCCTATTCCGTTAATACTAAAACAAATTGGTTTACTATAATTTTAATCCTAATCCAATTTTAAATTGGTTTACAAATCCTAATCCTAATTAACTTTGGTTTACCCTGGTTAAATCCAAAACGAAATTTCCCTTGGTTCAAATTATAAACATTACAATTAAAGACACAGAAAGAGATTAAACCAACGGTTTAACTCCATGCCTTCTTGGTTATATCTTCTTCTCTTTTCCACGGCAAAAGCAAAGTATTAGATTGCTTGTCTCTGCACTTTGGCCGTTGATCTTGTGACTGGTCTAGTTAAGAAGCCAATGCGTCGTCTATCTATTAGAATGAGAAGATTTAGAGTCTGTTTTCTGTAGAAGAGTTGAAGAACAAGAAGAACAGAACAAACTTAGGGAGAGAGAAGAGAGAATTCGTGAGAGATGAGAGAGAGCGAGAATAGAGAAACATAGATCTGAACTTGTCTCTAGGCCTTAAGGAAGCATGTGACTTTTATTATATTCTATTGCCCACTTGCTGGCCTCTTGTCTTTTCTTCCAATGGATTCTTCTTCTTCCCAGAACAGTCCAGGCGAGTTCATTTCTTCCCCTTGTCTTCTAAGGTAGTCAGGTTACAGAGATAGCTTGGGTTTCAAGGTTGTACGGAAAGACTTGTGTTCCAAGTCTTGTACGGACACAACACTTATTCAACCATCCCAACCTCTACATCTTCTTGTCTTGTTTATTGCTCATGTTCACACTCTGCCTCAAGGTTGACTATGGGGAACCAGTTAAGCTTGGGTACCATGAAGCATTCCTCATTAAAACCTTACTTGGAAAAAGCACTAGGGATAAAAACTAAGCAAGGAAAAATAGTAGAATACTTCATGGAAAGAGGGTCAGTGACATGTGAGGTCTATGTGTCCAAGTCTAGGGTGAATGAACTCACAAAATTTTCTGCTGGCTGCCTTAGTAAATATATCAGCTAGTTGATCTTCACTTCTGGTGTAGCATGGGAGAATGACTTGATGTTCTACTGCTTGCATGACCTTATTGCAATCCACCTCTATATGTTTGGTTCTCTCATGGAATACTGAGTTAGATGCAATGTGTATGGCCTCTTGATTGTCACAGTAAATTGTCATGGGTGTAGTGATCTTTATAGACAAGACCCTTAGCAGTCCCTTGATCCCTATGAGTTCACTAGTTAGCTTTCTCATAGATCGGTATTCTGCCTCAGCACTTGAGCAAGATACTACCTTCTGCTTCTTGCTTTTTCATGTGAGTAAATTCCCTCCAATGAAGGTGCAATAGCCTGTAGTTGATCTCCTATCAACTCTGTCTCCAACCAAATCAGCATCATAATACCCTACAACTTCGGTACTCTTGTTGCACGCAATCCACACACCTTGACCAGGAGCCTCTCTTAAGTATCTCAAGATCATCTCCACCATGTTCCAGGGATGAACTTTCGGGGCTTGCATGTGTTGACTCATTTGGTTCACAGCAAAGCACACATCTGGACGAGTAATGGTTAGGTAGATTAGCTTTCCAACCATCCTCCTATACTTCTTGACATCTTCAAAGGGTGTATCTTCAAACCCCCCCCCCTCTCGCAGTACCTTGTAGCCTTCTTCTAGTGGTGTCTTTGACTGTCTTCCTCCAAGTTTTCCTGCCTTATTTAAAATATCAAGTGTGTACTTCCTTTGGGATAGGAAAAGCCCCTCTTTAGATCGGCATATTTCACTCCCAATCAAATTGTCTAGAATGAGATAATAAGAGATTTTAGTGACATTGAGAGAGTTTGTGAGTGAGAGATCGTTTGACCAGAGAGTATATGAACCAGATTATATGAGAATTGATGAAGGAGAGAGTAAACCCTCACTTCAGAGAGTATGACAAATTGTAGAGAGAATCATCGTAATTCATTCTGGCTTGAATAGAATCAAAATGAAATTGTGAAATCTCCAAACAAGGTAAACTAGAATCAAGTTGATTGAAAATGAGATAACTTCTTCATCATAACTCCTATGAAATTGATTCGATTTCATGGTGATTCTACATTAATTTATGTGTCCAAATAAAGCTTCTTACATCGTGAATCATTCTGGTTTGATTAGAATCAAGAAGAAATTACTAAATCTCCAAATAGGGTAAACTGGAATCACTTTAGTTGAAAGTGAGGCAACTTCTTCATCATAACTCCTATGATACTGATTCAACTTAAGGGTGGTTAACCACTGCTTTAGGTATCCAAATGAAGCTTCTTACATCGTTATTCATTCTGGTTTGACTAGAATCAACAAGAAATTTCCTAATCTCTAAACAGAGTAAACTGGAATCACTTCGGTTAAAAGTGGGATAATATCTTCTTCATAACTCGTAAGATATTGATTTAACTTCAGGGTGATTCTCCAGTGATTTATGATTCCAAATCAAGGTTCTTACATCGTGATTCATTCTGATTTGATTAGAATCAAGAAAAAATTGCTAAATCTCCAAACATGATAAACTGGAATCACTTTGGTTGAAATTGGGCTAATTTCTTCATCAGAACTTCTATGATATTGATTCAACTTCAGGATGCTTCTCTACTGATTTATGAGTCCAAATCAATCTTCTTACATCGTTATTCATTTTGGTTTGAGTAGAATCAAGAAGAAATCGCCAAATTTCCAAATAGGATAACTGGAATCACTTCGATTGAAAGTGGGATTACTTCTTCATCATAACTCCTATGATATTGATTCAACTTAAGGGTTATTAACCACTGATATATGTGTCTAATTGAATCTCTTAAATTGTGATTCATTCCGGTTTGATTAGAATTAGTAAGGAATTGAAAAAGATCCAAATATGATAAACTGGAATCACTTCAGTTGACAGTGGGATAACATTTTCATCATAACTTGTATGATACTAATTCAACTTCAAGGTGATTCTCCACTGATTTATGAGTCAAATAAAGATTCATACATCATAATTCATTCTAGTTTAATTAAAATCAATAAGAAATTTTCAAATCTCCAAACAAGATAAACTATAATCAAGTCGGTTGAAAGTGAGATAACTTCTTCATCATAACTCCTATGATATTGATTCAACTTCAGCTGATTGTCCACTGATTTATGAATCCAAATCAATTTTTTTACATCATGATGCATTCTGAATTGATTATAATTAAGAAGAAATTGTCAATCTCCAAATAGGGTAAATTAGAATCACTTCGGTTGAAAGTGGGATAACTTCTTCATCATAACTCCTATGATATTGATTCAAATTAAGGGTGATTAATCACTAATTTATGTGTCCAAAGGATGCTTCTAACATTGTGATTCATTATGGTTTAATTAGAATCAATAATAAATTGTCAAATCTCGAAACATGGTAAACTTGAATCACTTCTATTGAAAGTGGGATAACTTCTTCATCATAACTCCTATGATATTGATTCAACTTCAGGGTGATTATCCACTGATTTATGAGTCCAAATCAAGCTTCTTACATCGTGATTCATTCTGATTTGATTAGAATCAAGAAGAAATTTCTAAATCTCCCAATAGGGTAAACTGGAATCACTTCAATTGAAAGTGATATAACTTCTTCATCATAACTACTATGATACTAATTAAACTGAAGGGTGATTAACCGCTCATTAGGTGTCCAAATGAAGCTTCTTACAGCGTGATTTATTCTGGTTTGATTAGAATCAACAAGAAATTATCAAATCTCTAAACAGGGTAAATTGAAATCACTTCGGTTGAAAATGGGATAACATCTTCTTCATAACTTGTATGATATTGATTCAACTTCAGGGTGATTCTCCACTGATTTATGAGTCCAAATCAATCTCCTTACAGCGTGATTCATTCTAATTTGATTAGAATCAAGAAGAAATTGCTAAATCTCCAAACATGATAAAGTGGAATCACTTCGGTTGAAAGTGGGATAATTTTTTCATCATAACTCCTATGATATTCATTAAACTTCAGGGTGCTTCTCCACTGATTTATGAGTACAAATTAATATTCTTACATCGTTATTCATTTTCGTTTGAGTAGAATCAAGAAGAAATTGCCAAATCTCTAAATAAGATTATTGGATTCACTTCGATTGAATGTGGGATAACTTCTTCATCATAACTCATATGATAATGATTCAACTTAAAGGTTATTAACCACTTATCTATGAGTCCAAATGAATCTTCTTACATTGTGATTAAATCCGGTCTGATTAGAATCAATAAGCAATTGACAAATCTCCAAATAGGATAAATTGGAATCACTTCAGTTGACAGTGGGATAACTTTTTCATCATAACTTGTATGATATTGGTTAAACTTCAGGGTGATTCTCCACTGAATTATGAGTCCAAATAAAGATTCATACATCGTAATTCATTCTTGTTTGATTAGAACCTATAAGAAATTGCCAAATATCCAAACAACGTAAACTGGAATCAAGTCGGCTGAAAGTAAGATAACTTCTACTTCATAACTCCTATGATATTGATTCAACTTCAGGTGATTCTCCACTGATTTAAGATTCCAAATCAAGCTTCTTACATCGTGATTCATTCTGTTTTGATTAGAATTAAGAAGAAATTGTGAAATCTCCAAACATGGTAAACTGGAATAACTTCGGTTGAAAGTGGGATAATGTCTTCATCATAACTCCTATGAAATTGATTCAACTTTAGGGTGATTCTCCAATGATTTATGAGTCAAAATTAATTTTCTTACATATTGATTCATTCTGGTTTGATAAGAATCAATAAGAAATTTTCAAATCTCCAAACAGGGTAAATTGGAATCACTTTGGTTGAAAGTTGGATAACTTTTTTATCATAACTCATATGATATTGATTCAACTTTAAGGTAATTCTCCACTGATTTATGAGTCAAAATAAAGGTTCATACATTGTAATTCATTCTGTTTGATTAGAGTCAATAAGAGATTGCCAAATCTCCAAACCAGGTAAACTGGAATAAAGGTGGTTGAAAGTGAGAGAACTTCTTCATAATAACTCCTATGATATTGATTCAACTTAAGGTGATTGACCACTGATTTATGATTCCCAATCAATCTTCTTACATCATGATTCATTCTGATTTGATTAGAATCAAGAAGAAATTTCTAAATCTCCAAACAAAGTAAACTGGAATCACTTCGGTTGAAAGTGGGATAACTTCATCATAACTCCTATGATATTGATTCAACTTAAAGGTGATTAACCAATGATTTATGAGTCCAAAAAATCTTATTACATCGTGATTCATTCTGGTTTGATAAGAATCAATAAGAAATTGTCAAATCTTCAAACATGGTAAATTGGAATCACTTCGGTTGAATGTGGTATAACTTCTTCATCATAACTCGTATGATATTGATTCAACTTCAGGGTGATTCTCCACATACTTATGAGTACAAATCAAGCTTCGGACATCGTGATTCAGTCTGGTTTTGTTAGAATCAAGAAGATATTTCCAGATCTCCATACATGGTAAAATGGAATCACTTTGTTTGAAAGTGGGATAATTTCTTCATCATAACTTCTCTGATATTGATTTCAGGGTGATTCTCCACTGATTTATTAGTCCAAATAAATCTTATTATATCCTGACTCATTCTGGTTTGGTTATAATCAAGAAGAAATTCTCAAATCTCCAAACAGGGTATATTAGAATCACTTCGGTTGAAAGTGAGATAACTTCTTCATCATAACTCCTATGATATTGATTCAACTTAAGGGTGATCAACCAACGATTTATGAGTCCAGTCCAGATGAATCTTATTACATCGTGATTCATTCTTTTTTTATAAGAATCAATAAGAAATTATCAAATCTTCAAACATGGTAAATTGGAATCACTTCGGTTGAAAGTGGGATAACTTCTTAATCATAACTTGTATGATATTGATTCAACTTCAGGGTGATTATCCACATACTTATTATTCCAAATCAAGCTTCTGACATCGTGATTCAGTCTGGTTTTATTATAATCGAGAATAAATTGCCAAATCTGCAAACATGGTAAAATGTATTCGTTACGGGTGAAAGTGGGATAATTACTTCATCATAACTCCCATGATATTGATTCAACTTCAGGGTTATTCTCCACTGATTTATTAGTCCAAATCAAGATTCTTACATCGTAATTCATTCGGTTTTGATTAGAATCAAGAAGAAATTGTGAAATTTCCAAACATGATAAACTGGAATCATGTCGGTTGAAAGTGGGATAACTTCATCATAACTCCTATGATATTGATTCAACTTCAGTGTGATTCTCCACTGATTTATGATTCCAAACCAATTTTCTATCCTAATTTCGTGCAAGAATAAACTAGGAGCCTTTTCTTATTTTCATGTTTGAACTTAGTCTTTCTTTTAATTGTTTTATGTGTTTCCAAGAAGCTGTGCATATACAGTCTTCTTCTCTTTATATTCTAGTGGAAATTTCTCAATAAAACATCAAACTCTTTTCTAAAAACCCAAGTATTCTCTGAATCTTTTTTGAACATTGTTTGCCTTGTTTATGTTTTGATTTCAATTCTACATTTACAAGCATACCAAGATAGTCTAGGAGTCATTCCGCATCTCTTAGAAGTATCAACTCAATCCACTACTTATTTCATCATCACAATCGTTGGAGAGCATCCAAGGACATAACCCTATCACCAAGGATCATATCAATTTATGAGTCCAAATCAAGCTTATTACAACGTGATTCATTCTGATTTTATTAGAATCAAGATGAAATTGCTAAATCTCCCAATAGGGTAAACTGAAATCACTTTGGTTGAAAGTGGAAAATTTCTTCATCATAAAACTTATGATATTGATTCGACTTAAGGGTGATTACCCACTGATTTATGTGTCCAAATGAAGCTTCTTACATCGTGATTCATTCTGGTTTGATTAGAATCATTAAGAAATTTTCATATCTCCAAACAGGATAAACTGGAATCACTTCGGTTAAAAGTGGGATAACATCTTCATCATAACTCGTATGATATTAATTCAACTTTAGGGTGATTCTCCACTGATTTATGAGTCTAAATCAAGATTCTTACGTCTTAATAATTCATTCTGGTTTGATTAGAATCAAGAAAAAATTACCAAAGCTACAAAGAGGGTAAACTGGAATAACTTCGGTGGAAAGTAGGATAACTTCTTCATCATAACTTCTACGATATTTATTCAACTTCAGGGTGATACTACATAGATTTATGTGTCCAAATCAAGATTTTTACATCGTAATTCATTCTGGTTTGATTAAAATCAAGAAGAAATTGTCAAATCTTCAAAAAGGGTAAACTGGAATCAAGTTGGTCAAAATGTGGATAACTTCTTCCTCATAACTCATATGATATTGATTCAACTTCAGGGGTATTCTCCACTGATCTATGTCCAATTCAAGTTTCGGACATTGTGATTCATTCTGATCTGATTAGATTTAAGAAGAAATTTCTAAATCTCTAAACAGAGTAAACTGGAATCACTTCGGATGAAAGTGGGATAACTTCTTCATCATAACTCGTCTCATATTGATTCAACTTCAGGGTGATTCTCTACTGATTTATGAGTCCAAATCAAGATTCTTACATCGTTATTAATTTTGCTTTGATTATAATCAAGAAGAAATTATCAAATCTACAAATAGGGTAAATTGGAATCAAGTCGGTTGAAAGTGGGATAACTTCTTCATCATAACTCCTATGATATAGATTCAATTTTAGGGTGATTCTCCACAGACTGATGAATCCAAATCAAGCTTCATACATCATGATTCATTCTCGTTTTATTTGAATCCAGAAGAAATTTCCAAATG
Source organism: Moricandia moricandioides (assembly GCA_905132885.1). Lineage (NCBI taxonomy): Eukaryota > Viridiplantae > Streptophyta > Magnoliopsida > Brassicales > Brassicaceae > Moricandia > Moricandia moricandioides. The sequence continues at coordinate 15,195 of CAJHQQ010003424.1, forward strand.
TCCAAAAAGGATAAAGTGGAATCACTTCGATTGAAAGTGGGATAATTTCTTCATCATAACTTCTATGATATTGATTGAACTTCAGTGTGGTTCTCTACTAATTTATGATTCCAAACCAATTTTCTATCCTAATTTCGTGCAAGAATAAACCATGAGCCTTTTATTATTTTCAAGTTTGAACTTAGTCTTTCTTTTAATTGTTTTGTGTGTTTCCAAGAAGACTGTACAAGAAGCTGTGCATATACAGTCTTCTTCTCTTTATATTCTAGTCCAAATTTCTCAATAAAACATCAAACTCTTTTCTAAAAACCCAAGTATTCTCTGAATCTTTTTTGAAAATTGCTTGCCTTGTTTATGTTTTGATTTTGATTCTACATTTACAAGCATACCAAGATAATCTAGGAGCCATTCCGCATCTCTTAGAAGTATCAACTCAATCCACTACTTATTTCATCATCACAATCGTTAGAGAGCATCCAAGGACATAACCCTATCACCAAGGATCATATCAATTTATGAGTCTAAATCAAGCTTATTACAACGTGATTCGTTCTGATTTTATTAGAACCAAGAAAAAATTGCTAAATCTCCCAATAGGGTAAACTGAAATCACTTCGGTTGAAAGTGAGATAATTTCTTCATCATAAATCCTATGATACTGATTCAACTTAAACGTGATTACCCACTGATTTATGTGTCCAAATGAAGCTTCTTACATCGTGATTCATTCTGGTTTGATTAAGAAATTTTCAAATCTCCAAACAGGATAAACTGGAATCACTTCGGTTGAAAGTGGGATAACATCTTCATCATAACTCTTATGATATTAATTCCACTTCTGGGTGATTCCCCACTGATTTATGAGTCCAATCTATCCTGATGTCCATCACATGAAAGTCTATTGGGACTAAGGTATTGTTGATCTACACTGGAACACCTTAGTTCACTCTTGAGCAGTCTACGAATGTGAAAGAATCGTTGGAGGGTTCAACTCCTCTGCCATAGACTTTGGCATAATGCTCACTGATGAATTCTTTTTGCTTTGAATTTTTTTTTCCTGTGATGAAGCAAGGTACCACAAATTTTCCAAGATCACTTTTCTTTTTCAGACAGGTCCTCTGCTTCATCTTCTCTTTGAGGTGATTGAACATTATCTCTACATCATCATTTGTCTCCATTGTTTCCCTGAAAAACATCCACAATCTATGAGTATAATAAGCTTCATAAAAAGAAATATCTAGAGGAATTTTAAAAAGTCTGTTAGAAAATCTATCCATCTCCTTTTCATTGGCTTCTCTGCGTTGATGTTTGGGGATCTTTTGCCTCCTCTTTGAGTGTCCATCATCTTCTCTATCAAGATCCATAGCTTCAGATGTGTATGTATCTGTTCTAAAACTGTCACGGTCGGATGTACAATCAAACTTGCATAGAGGTTCGGTAGTCAAATTGGGTTTCGCTCCTATCGATCAATGATGAGTGTGTATTGTCGATCGATTCTTCTATCGCTCTATCAATCGATGTCACGAGAACGGTGTCTATCGATGTTAGTCGATTCACACGAAGCCACTGATTATGTAGGCTTCACCGTCGATTTATTCACACTGATTGGTGTCGATCGATGAGAATGAAAAGTGCCGAGTGATATGGAATTTTCAACACGAAAATTGCTGCCTTGGGGCTTCTCTCTCTTGACTTCCTGCCAGAAATCATCATCAATCAATGGATTGACATGATGCTTTTTCCAGCCTCAATTTTCTCCTTAATGGTCTCACTTGTTTGCATCACTTGATTCTCCAATTTTCTTCACATGAGTGCTGAGGTTTTCAAACTTGGTATTAGGTTGAGGTACATACCATATATCTTCATTGAAATCCACAGTCATCTTCTGCTGTCCCTATAACACTCTGTCAACCATTGCTTCAATCTTGCTTTTCTGACCTTCTAGAGGAGGATTCTGGTAGTAGGAAGATCCATAAGTCATGTTGTTGTTGAAGGGCATTCACTGTGAACTCTGATTAAAGTTACTCCTTTGACCAGTACCATAGGAGTTCTTGTTGAAACCTAGATTCCCTTGTCTCTGGAAACCATTCCTATCAATGTGGTTTACATCCTCTTCTTCAATCTCATTTTCTCCAGACTCAATTGCTTTTACTTCTTCAAAAGTAACCTGCTTCTTGAAAATTTTCTGAACACTATTCAGTTTTACCTTGACCTCTTCAATTTGTTCTTTGCTCACAGCTGAACCTGATTTCCTTCTCTCAAAATCTGTGTTCTCGGTACTGCTGTTAGATGCCAGATTCTCAATCAATCTTGTAGCTTCTTTAGGGCTCCTAGTGCTGAAATTTCCCTCACTAGCTGTGTCCAAAACCATCTGATATTGTAATTCAATACCTCTGAAGAAAGTGCTAAGAAGTTGCACTTTGTTGAACCTGTGATGTGGCCAGTCTCTCTGGTATGACTTGAATCTAATCCATGAGTTTCTGAAATACTCTAAAGGTTCTTGAGCAATCTTTCTCCTCAGATCTTCTGATCTCCCGTCATCAAAGAATTTACGCAAGAAAGCGTTCTTGATGTCAGTCCAGGATGTCAGGGATCCTGGTGGTAGTTGCTTAAGCCAATATGAAGATTCTCCAGCAAGTGAGTACATAAAGAGCTTACAAAAGAGATAGTCCTTAGGGACTTCATTGCCTTTAATAGTAGTCACTAGATCCTCAAATCACGAGATGATCCATAGGGTGCTCATGTCGCAACCCATGGTAAGGTGTCTGTGCTACAAGTCCGAAGAAAGCGGACTTGATCTCAAAATCGTTTCTTTGAAAAGTTGGAGGACGAATAGCGGATCTGTTAGCGTAGAATTTTTTTGGACGGTTGTAGTCAGCCGGCGTTCTCTGAGCAGCTTGGGCGTTAGCTTCCAGTTGAGCTAATGCAGCGTCTGCTTCTGCTTCTGCTTTTGTATCAGGGATTACAGCCCCCTGATCGTCTATCTTTTGACCTGCTACATTACGCAGATGATCATTGATGTCATGCAAGTTTCCATTCTCATTTTGAACCACTACTATGAGCGCAACCATCTGAACTCGTCTGTTGTTGTCGATCGATGCGGGTGAGATGATGTCGATCAAGTGATCAATGTCAGTCGATGCTAGATTTCAGATGTCGCTCGATGATGTCCGTAAAAAAATTTTGGTTGATACTGAGTAGATGTCGTCGATCGATGCTTGTCGTCTTTCTTTGCGGATCGTACGTTTGAGAATAGTAATTCTTGTCCTTTATTGCTCCTGGTACTCTTTAGCGAATGTGTTTATTGCTCTAGCAAGATATAAATATCCTAAATAATTAACTGCCAAATTAACCCTTAATCCTAACACACAAAACAATATTCTTGCCAATAGAGATAAGGTGTAGTACTTATGGATCGAATCCACAGAGTACAATGGCACACAATATATTTCTTATTTCTAAGGATTAAGCTAAGTGATTATATATATTGGTAACAAGTAATCAGTTTAAGGAAATATTCTTTATTGGAAGGTGTAGATGCAATATGTAAATATGCTAATAGTGTAAATATGGAAATATGATAATAGACTAACTACATGCAAATGTAAATATGCTAGATCTAAGGTTTCAAGCTCAATGAATTATAGGGAATAAGAAGCATGGATATGTGAATATTCTAGATTTCAAATTTTAGCTATTATGACCCTTTTAACTCCAACTCTCGTATGCGAGCAAAAGGAAAGACCATCGATCGACGGCTAAGGCCTGATGTCGATCGACGGTGAAATCACAAGGAAGTGTGAACGAGATTTCACATATTCACGAAGCTAATTAACCAGCTCTCGCATGCGCCTAACAATCTAGTTCAATGGAGTCTATTCTGGCATAGAACTTACTCTCATAGTCGTTAATGTCCTACTTTCGAGATCCTAGTTAGCTACTCTAGAATGCAAGCATTAAGCACAACTCAATTGATGGATATTAACTTAACCTAGCAATCCTACTTTTGGGCTAATACATTATTGTTATCATTCAACCCTAAATCTAGTTGATAACTACTCAGACATAATCAAAGTAAGAATAATAGTCTGAATATAATGCATAGAAAAAATAATGGGGTTCCAATAAAAATCTTCTTAAGAATTTATGAATCTTCTCCCCTAAATAAATCCTATAAATATAATGGAGTTCTGGTGCACACAATCTGCCACTGGCACACCGTCCTCCCTCGCACACCTCTCTCTGGTGTAATACATAAAGTATAAATATAAAACCCTAAAATATAGGTCAAAAGTCATCTAGGGGTAATATTGTAATCTTGTGTCTTGTCTCTAACTTGGGCTTGAGATCGGTTGTCTGCGATTTGGACGTCGATCGATGGAAAAAGTGCAACATTGATCAACCTTGGTCATGTAGCATCGGTTGATGCCAAGGTTGTGTCGTCGATCGATGTCAACCTTGTTCTTCAACTCTCTAAATGATAAGCTATAGATTCTTCTCTTCTAAATGCTCCAAAAGCTCCAAGTATCTCCATATATCTCCAAAACGTACCTAGACCTTTAAAGACCTTAAAACATAGCCTAGACACATATAATAGACCCTAAATAGAGCCTATAACATGGTTTAAGACTGGTAATAAATAGGCTATATCAAGTTCCCAATACATTATAGATCAACGCCAATTGAGAAAATACAATTTCACCTTCCAGGAAAACAAATCATTATTTTGTAAGGATGATGACACATACGAAGAAGTAACCAGCTGAAAACTTATCGCAAATACCATGTTTATGGGCTTGTTCGAATTGTGCAAGGTCAGTTCAATTGCACGGAAACTCACTTTATCTGAAATTCCAAAAATGTTTATTTGGAATAAAAAGTTTTAAAAAAAATTCATGATAGAAAGAAAGGATTTATTGAGCATTGTCAGAGGTCCTAATTCTTTCGATGACATTAAAACATTTAACGGTGTTCTTTTTCCTTCTTATAAAGACACATGTTTTGTGAAAGGACTTATTGAAGATGATCAAGAATATATAGATGACATCGTTCAATCTGAAACCAGGAACAAGTACATGTAAAGCGTTCTTGTGGAGGCTGCTTTCTGCTGCAATCAAATACAAGGGTGAAATCTGTTTGAATGTGGCATCAAGTGGAATAACTTCTATATTGCTACCAGGAGGAAAGACATGACATTCTATATTTTGAATTCCTATAAATCCAGATGAGTATTCCACTTGCAATCTGAAACCAGGAACTGATCAGGAAAATTTGGTGAAAGAAGCCTCTCTTCTCATTTGGTATGAAGCCCCAATGATGAGTAACGATTGTTTTGAATCTTTGGATAGAAGCATGGTAGACATTGTTGGAAATAAGGATAACAAACCATTTGGTGGGAAAGTAGTGGTCTTGGGTGGGGATTTTAGACCAGTACTGCCAGTTGTTCATGGAGCTGGAAGGCCTGAAATCGTGTTGGAGTAGCTGAACTCATCTTATCTCTTGAAGCATCTCAAATTTTTGCAGCTAATAAAGAATATGATGCAAATGTCAAATGATTTGTCACCTGAAGATACAAAAGATTTGCAAGAATTTTCACAGTGGATATTAGATATTGGAGATGGAAAGATTGGTGATGGAAATGATGGCGAAACTTTAATCACTATTCCAGATGAGTTTTTGATTCTTGATACTGTTGATCCAATAGAATATATAAGAAAGACAGTGTATGGGGATGCTATTTATTTACAGCAGAATAGAGAGCCAGAGTTTTTCCAAGAAAGAGCAATACTTTGTCCTACTAATGAGGATGTGAACATGATTAATCAGCACATGTTGGACAAGCTGGAAGGTTCGTTTTGTGGCTACGTATTTGTTTAGATTATTTACTTTTGGATTCTGTTTGTGAGTGGTATAAGATCTAATTTTCGTTGTCAATGCAGGTGAGGAAAGGTTCTATTTGAGCTCTGATTCTACAGATTCTTCAGATAAGATTTCAAAGAATGGCCAAGCTCTTACTCTAGATTTTCTGCACAAAAACAAGGCTTCAGGTTTACCTAACCATAGTCTGTGATGGAAGATAGGGTGTCCGGTGATGTTGCTTATGAACATTGATCTGATAGGAGGACTAATTAACGGAACTAAACTCTAGATTATAGAAATGTATGACTTCATGATAAAGGCAAAAGTAATTACAGGGGAACATGTTGGTCGAACTGTGCTTCTTCCTAGACTCTCAGTAACAACTTCAGATAAAAATTTGCCATTCAAAATGAACAGAGGCAACTGCCAATTGCTGTGGCATCCGCTATAACAATCAATAAGGGTCAAGGTCAATCACTTTCGGATGTTATTTTGTTTCTACCTAGATTTGTTTTCTCTCATGGGCAACTATATGTGGCTATTTCAAGAGTGACTTCTAAAACAGGATTGAAATTTTTGATTGTCGACAGTGAAGGAAAGCCTCGACGCCAAACAATGAATGTGGTTTTCAAAGAGATATTTGTGAATCTTTGATTTTAGTTTTGTGTTTATTTCTTTGTCATGTTCTACTACTTCCTATTAATATTGCTTCCTCTTATTTTTTTAGCCTTTTGTTATTTGAAGAACATTTTTTACACTATAAATTTTGTACTAATATGAACATTTCAAACACTCTATCAAAGTGACATAAAAAAAAAAAGTAAAAGAGCACACTTCAATCAACATTCATCAAGCAAGCTCATGTTTCTTTTTTCTAAATACGAGTTTCAGTTCGAACCTTAATTACTACAATTTTAAGCTTTTAAAAATGCACTTACTTGGATTCGTATTGCATAATGTTATGTCTGTCCCATGTCTTTCAGTTCCCAATAAAGCTCTGCCTCTAAAGATGCCACTGCGCAACCTTCACATGAATTGTATACGTAATTAAGTCAACTCAGTAAAATCTAAAACGTACGCCGCTGCTCATTTGTGATCCATATAAAATGAAGCTACAATCACAGACTTATATGTGTACGATAAGGCTTTGGTAAGACTCGGCATCATGTACTTCATTATTATAGAACTGTCAACTTTGTTGTGTAAAATTAGGAAATAAAATTAGTCTACATTTGATATTTTACAAATTATTGAATATGAAAAGCCATTTTATACATTGTCTAAAAACTTAATGTAAAAAAGACAACGTTTCTAGAAAGAACTTATCTTTTATATTGAAGTCATGTTGTTCTTCATAGAAGAATAAAATCCATAATCTTTGTATATGGAATTAGTAAATTATTCTTCGAAAATATATTATTCCTGCAAAAAGAAAAAAGATTGTAAGAATAAATATGAAACAAAAGTTAAGACAAACAACTTTTTATTTCAAACTATATAAGCAAAATAATGTATTCTGATTTGTTTTTCTAATTTTATTGCAATGAAAAAATAATTTTATAAATCTATTACATAAGCTGTAAATAATAACTTCACAGAAGATAGAACCCGTCAGATGAATCTCACGATTTGTTTTCAATGTGTTAATCTGCCTATTGCTTTTCTGAGTTTTTTCAAAATTTTAAAATGTTCAGATTTTTATTTCTTCAGAAATTCTTCAGACTATTCGAAATCATTCCAATATCACATGCAGAAGAAAACAAAAAAACTCTGAACGTTTTTATTTTTGGTATTTAAAAATATTACATTAATTTTTAACTATGGATAAAATGAAGAAATGATATTATATTACCATTTTGTTGTCTTTCAAATCTCGAAATGACTAAAAAATCAAACACATGCAATATTTCAGTGGAAAACATGTTTTGTACTAGAGTAAAATAAAATAAAGTTTCTGGAAATAACTTATCTTTTATATTAAATTCATGTTGTTCTTCGTAGAAGAATAAAATCCATAATATTTGTATTTGGAATATGAAAATTATTCTTGGAAAGTATATTGTTCCTGAAAACAAATAAAAGATTCTAATATTAAAAATGACAAAAAAAAGTTGAACACATATACTTTTTCTTTCAGCCTAAATAATTCAAATAATATATTCAAAATTTTTAGTTTATTGAAATGAAAAAGTATTTTAAAATATATTACTTAAGCTGTAATATATTTCAGCAACCGTAGATATAAAATTTTAAATGAATCTAACGATTTGCTTCCAATGTTATTTGGCTGTTGTTTTAACTATTTCAAATTAACTATTAACTATGGATCACAATGAAATTTCAGATATATACTATTAACTATGGATCAAAACGAAAGACGTGTTGGAGTAATCTCGAAGTAAACTTAAGATAGAAGTTATCCTAATCTTGATAAGGTTGTGATATTTAGGAGTTATCTAAATATAGGTGATTACTATTAGGATTAGGATAAAAGTATGGTGTTATATAAACCGATGTCGAGCTAAGGACATTGGCGGCGATTTTGGTGTTTAATAGCTTAAGTTTTGTGTAAGTTTCTTAAGCAATAAGAAGAAGAGGTTCTTATTATTATCAAACGTTTAAACAAGAATTGGTATCAGAGCCATCGAAGCAATGGGGGATCTAGTTGTGTCGTCTTCAAAACCTAAAGAAGGAGGATCTTCGATCAAGTGTCCAATACTCAACTCTACAAATTACACCGTATGGGCCATGAGAATGAAGATTTTACTAAAGGTGCACAAGGTTTGGGAGATTATAGAAACAGAGGCAACAGACGATGAGAAAAATAACATGGCAATGGCGTTGCTGTTTCAGTCGATACCGGAGACGCTCATTCTCCAAGTCCGAGAATTAGACACAGCCAAGTAAGTTTGGGAGGCAATCAAAACAAGACATGTTGGTGCACAGAGAGTCAAGGAGGCAAGATTGCAGACGCTGATGGCTGATTTTGATCGACTTAAGATGAAAGAGACAGAAACAATAGACAAGTTTGCCGGGAAACTATCTGAGATATCTTCCAAGTCAGCTGCATTAGGACAAGACATAGACGAGTCAAAATTGGTTAAAAAGTTCCTCAAGAGCCTACCACGCAAGAAGTATATCCATATCGTGGCTGTCCTAGAACAATTCTTAGACCTTAAAACCACCGGTTTTGAAGATATCATTGGTTGCTTGAAGACATACGAGGAAAGAATAGGAGAAGAAAAGGAACCATCGGAAGACCAAAGCAAACTCATGTATGCCATTTCAGAAGCACAACCACCTCGCGAGACAAACTATGAGAATAGAGGCAGAGAAAGAGCAGGACGGTCTTTTTACAGAGGCCGAGGCCGTGGGAGATACAATGGACCGAGAGATGCATCGCGAGTGACTTGTTTCAGGTGCGATAAAGTTGGACACTATGTGTACCAGTGTCCGGACCGTTTACTAAAATTGCAAGAGGTGCAAGAGACAGAGAACGCGACGCCGGAAGCAGATAAACTCATGATGCATGAAATCGTTTATCTAAACGAAGGTAATGTAGTACCAAGCAACTATGAAACAAACTGCGGTGAGAATAATGTCTGGTACCTTGACAATGGCGCAAGTAATCACATGAGTGGATACAAGAGATATTTCTCTGAGATTGATGACTCAATCACGGGAAAAGTACGTTTTGGTGATGATTCCCGCATCGACATAAAGGGAAAAGGAACGATAGAGTTCACTGGCAGGAATGGAGAAGCAAGGAAGATATGTGACGTATATTTCATTCCAGATTTAAAGAGCAAAATTATTAGCCTTGGTCAGGCAACAGAGGCTGGTTGTGATGTGAGAATGAAAGGAGAGGAGCTTATTATGCACGATCGAGAAGGGAAACTCATTGTTAGAGCAACTCGCTCAAGGAACAGACTTTACAAAGTCTGTATGGGATTGAAGGAACCAGTCTGCTATCTCTCTACCAAAACCTGCGATTCCAGTAGATAGCATTCGCGATTAAGACACATAAACCTCGACACAATGAAGTCTATGATCGCAAAAGAACTTGTTACAGGGATACCAAACATAGATATAGAAGCTAAAGTATTCGGCTCGTGTTTACTTGGGAAACAAGCAAGACATGTGTTTCCCAAAGCAACTTCATATCGAGCTTCCAAAGTACTAGAATTGGTAAATGGTGACCTTTGCGGACCTATTACGCCAAGTACAAGCGCAGGAAACAGGTACATCTTCGTGTTAATTGATGATTTCTCGAGGTACATGTGGATAGCTCTATTGAAAGAGAAAAGCGATGCGTTTGTTAGGTTTAAAAACTTCAAAACCATGGTGGAGCAAGAGACAAGAGTGCGAATTGGAACGTTACGAACAGATAGGGGAAGAGAGTTCGTATCTCAAGAATTTAACATGTTTTGCAATGAATCGGGAATCAAACGACATCTCACCGCACCTTATAGTCCACAACAAAACGGAGTTGTTGAGAGGAGAAATCAAACTCTGATGGAGATGACTCGGACCATAATGAAACATATGTCAGTTCCTAACTATCATTGGGGAGAAGCAGCAAGACATTCCACTTATCTTCTAAACAGATTGCCAACCAGAGTAGTAAAAGATAGTACACCATATGAAGCTTATCACTAAAAGAAATTGAATTTGAGCCACTTAAAGATCTTTGGTTGCATAGGTTACGCAAAGGTGGAAGCTAACCTGCTAAAGAAACTCGACGATAGGTCCCGTATGTTGGTGCATCTCGGGACAGAACCTGGCTCCAAGGTGTATTGGATGTTTGAGCCGAGGACACAAAAGATCATAGTAAGCCGCGATGTAGTGTTTGATGAGACAAAAGGATGGAACTGGAACTCAAACACGAATTATCAAGACGGGTCTGGAGACTTCAGAGTTACTATTGGAACTTTTGGAAATCATGGAATAGATGAAACAGAGATAGAGGAAAGCAAAACAGAGAGATCAGAACCACACATGAGTGAAGATAAAGAAGAAACCTCACACGAGGAAGACAATGATGATAGTGAAGAAGAATCAATTGGAGAAGGTGCTCCACCATTGAGAAGATCCAGCAGGCTCAGTTCAAAGCCCAAATACCTAGAGGATTATGTGTTGTTCCTGGCAGAAGAAGAAGGAGAAAAGCTACTTATGTGCTTAAACAATGAGCCTAGGGATTTCGAAGAACCTAGGAAGTATAAAGAATGGTTGCGTGTGTGTGAAGAGGAACTAGACTCGATCACAAAACTCGAGTAATGGACTCTTGTGGAACTTCCACCAGGAGCAAAACCAATAGGTCTAAAATGGGTCTTTAAGCTAAAAGAAACTCTGACGGAAGCATCAACAAATATAAGTCTCGACTTGTTGCAAAAGGCTATGTTCAAAGATATGGGATTGATTATGAAGAAGTATTTGCTCCAGTAGGAAAAATTGAAACCATACGTTTACTTATCAACCTTGCGGCAACGCATGGATGGGAGATACATCACCTTGATGTAAAGACCGCGTTTCTACACGGGGAGCTAAAGGAAGTGGTCTACGTCTCACAGCCAGAGGGATTCGAGGTAAAAGGAAGCGAGCATAAGGTATATAAACTCAACAAGGCACTCTACGGTTTAAAACAAGCCCCTAGAGCTTGGAATGACAAGTTGAACTCTATCTTGATCAGTCTCAAGTTCACAAGATGTCTAAAGGAGGCTTCGGTGTACAGAAAAGATGTAGGAGGAAATCTCTTACATGTTGTTGTATACGTCGACGACTTGTTTGTCACAGGTACTTCCATGGTTTTAATAAACGAGTTTAAAGGGGAGATGGCAAGAAAATTTGAGATGAGTGATCTTGGAAGACTGACTTATTATTTCGGGATAGAAGTAAAACAACACATCAATGGGATCACGCTAAATCAAAACCGGTATGCTCTAAAGATTTTGGAAGAAGCCGGCATGAGAGAATGTAGCCCTGTACATGTTCCCATGGAATCAGGACTAAAGCTCGCCAAGTCAGAAGAAGAGAACGAGATTGATGCAACCGCTTACAGGAAGATCATTGGCTGTTTTTGATATCTTTTACACACAAGACCGGACCTGTCTTATTGTGTGGGTGTGCTCAGCCGATATATGGCAAGTCCGAGAGTGTCTCACGGCTCAGCTATAAAGCAATGCCTACGGTATCTAAAGGGAATTACTTCTTTTGGTATCACTTTAGAGAGATCAGGTAAGAATGCAATGAGGTTGATAGGGTACAGTGACAGTAGTCACAATGTAGATCCTGACGACGGAAGGAGGACAACTGGACATATTTTTTATCTTGGAAACAGTCCAATCACATGGTGCTCTCAGAAACAGGATACGGTTGCTCTATCTTCGGGCGAAGCTGAGTTTATGGCAGGCACCGAGGCTGCAAGACAAGCCATCTGGCTACAGGATTTACTCAGAGAGATCATTGAAGCTCCACACGGAAGGACTATCATACGCATAGACAACAAATCTGCAATAGCTCTCACGAAGAACCCAGTTTTCCATGGACGAAGCAAGCATATTCATACAAGGTATCATTTTATAAGAGAGTGTGTTGAGAAAGGACTAATGGAAGTAGAGCATATACCTGGAACTGAACAGAAGGCTGACATACTCACAAAAGCACTTGGACGAGTGAAGTACAAGGAAATGCGGGAACTCATAGGTGTACGTGACGTTGAAGAAAGCAACTTCGAGCTTAAAGGGGAGACTGTTGGAGTAATCTCGAAGTAAACTTAAGATAGAAGTTATCCTAATCTTGATAAGGTTGTGATATTTAGGAGTTATCTAAATATAGGTGATTACTATTAGGATTAGGATAAAAGTATTGTGTTATATAAACCGATGTCGAGCTAAGGACATTGGCGGCGATTTTGGTGTTTAATAGCTTAAGTTTTGTGTAAGTTTCTTAAGCAATAAGAAGAAGAGGTTCTTATTATTATCAAACGTTTAAACAAGAAGACGTGATATTAGATTTACTGTTTTGTGGTCTATTAAATCTTCTTACGACTTTTTCAAAGAGATCTGAAAGGGTGAAGTCGGGAACCATCTCAAACTCATCACTTTTTTATCATGGATGCCTTCAGATCCAACATGCAAAACTGTTAATTTTTTTTTTATCTCTATCTGGTAGAGATGTGTAAAGATGGAACTACAATATGTATAATCTAAAAGAAAAGGTTTGAGAATATCACCGAAAGAGATCAAAAAAGGTGAAGTCCTCGGTGGATCCACCGTAGTTCTTTGATTTGCTACCCTTGATTTTCACCTCTTCAAGCAATTGTTTTAATCTTTATCACCGCAAGGATTATGCGCCGTTAAAATCATGAGTTCTCTAGCTTCAGTTTGATTTTCGCCATGAAAATCATCATTGAGAAATAAACATCGAGAGAGAATTCTTTTTTTTGTTTTCCTTTTCTATTTTCTTTTAAAATTTGAGTGGTCATACACCACACATTATGTCGGCACAAATATTTTTATTTTGGGCCATAATATGACGAGTTTAATATTTGAAGAGTCTCTAGATCTTTTTCATTTGGACCATTCGGGCCAATTCCAATTGTTACCAAATTATATGAACAAAAATAAACCCACATTAAACACATGATTAAAAACTTGATTATATGATTTTTATTTTTTTCTCAATATTATTTTTAATTTCATAAAATATTTGAATATTAAAATAAAGGCATAAATATTAATTAAAATAGTATTATTTTTCTGTTTTTTTTTAAAGTTTATTAAGAATTTAAAATTTCAAATGATATTTATCAGGAAAAAATCACTGTTTAATAATACTTATTGATTAGAGAAATAACATTTAAATCATTTTCAAAATCAACTATAATTTTGTAAACACAATTACTCACTTATAAAATAATAGTAAAGAAGTATTGTAAGTTTAATTTTGCTATAAACCCTAAGTGTAGATTAGTTAACCCAAAGGGTATAAATGTATATTTGCACCCATTAATAAATTTTATTTTGGTCATTTTCCCTTTGAAATCTATTTTCTTGACAAAAAAAAATTAATGTCTATTTAGGGTGTTCCTCTAAAATAATAGTAAAAAAAAAGATGATAATTTTAATTTTCTATACAATAAATAAAATATATGAAAGTATTACATTTTACCATTATTTTCTAATTTTAAGATTTTAAAAGAAATTATAAGAGGAAAAAAACCGCGCTTTGAAAACGCGGGTCAAAATATAGTACTATGTATTATAACTTAAAGATGGGTGTTTACAACTTCTTTAGTTATTTTCATGTGTAGAACATTTTTGACCATAAGTGCAGCAATTGATAAGCAAAAATGTTTTTCCGACATTGTTACTGTGGAAGGTTTCCGATCACATCTGAACTTTCTCCTTGCCAAGATAAGTATCTTTCTTTATCATGTTTTATATATATGGTTAATTATAATTTGATTAAATAAAGTAATTTGCATGAAAGTTGACCCAAGTGATATAAAATTGTTTATTAAATTGAGTGATTGATCAAACTTTGTCAAGTAGCATAAAAGTAAAGAAGTCAATATAATTATTACTATATGAGTATTTTCTAATATAATAAGATGCTTATGATAATACATATTTCTATATAATTTGAAATAGTTTTATTATACTTCAATATAATTGTATATATATGGTTTTAGGTTTAAGTTTTAAGCTTGAAAGATACACAAATCCTTTAAAGCAATATGAAATGAATCTTTGCATTTGAAAATTACATGACTTGAAGTATATAAATAAACATATGATATGTTGATAATTTACGTGTATGTAGACACATTAATATAAAAAGATGTATAAGAAATATTTTAAAGTTATATCTTCTTTTTGAGATTAGAACAAAAGTGTTAATGAAAAATATATAAATTATGTTTTGTTTGTGCTATGCATTCCTTAAAGTGAATGTGATATCAAATATACCGTTAATATTACTCAAAAAAGTGATAATAAATTAGTGATAGACATATATGTAAACCTGAATATGGTCAATGTCAAGATTTGAAGAGTTTCTTTTTAGTACTCATTATTCTCACTTGAAGATGAAAAATAAAGATGGTAATAAACAAGAAATATATCATCTAAAAATGAAATAAAAATAGTGTGAGTACAATATGTAGTAGTATAAAGATTATTGAAAGCTTTAGAGAAAATTTGTGATTGCCTATGAGAACGCAATGTGGAATCATTTATGCGTTATACTTTCCCAAGTCTCAAAAGTTTGAAAAGAATCTAAGATATAACACATGATCTAAGTTGGGTATGTTGTTGGTTATAAAGTGGGATTCAACTCGAAATGAACATAGAGGTCATTATCTCGAGGGGAGAATCGGAAAATTCAACATCCCTAGTAAGTGAAACATTCAAAAGTATGTTCACACTAGAAATAAACTTAAGGAGTTATTTATAAAATAAAACCAGAGGATTTAGAATCTAATAATGTTAAGACAGTAAGTAAAAGGAAATGTTGAATACCTTTAATCAAAATTATTACCCAAGGAACTATTGTATTGTACTACACAATGATTAGAAAAAATGGATATAAATGTAATAGTAAACTAGAAGTTTTACCGAAAGTGTAATGTTTGGCAAACCGGTTATGCCATCTCGGTTTAGTAATGATGCAAAAGATAATTTTATGGACATTCGTTGAAGAACAAGAAGATTCTTTACGAATGATCTGCCATATGCTGCTTGCTTAGAAGGCAATATAAAAATATGGATTTCACCACTCAAATAGACTTGGAATCTATTTCTACAAGGATATGTTTATGGGCTTGATCACCAACTGGTGGACTGATCATCCATCATATGTTTATAATTAATACATCGACAAGAACGTCGTATGTATTTTTTCATAGATCTTCAACATAATGCCTGCGAGACTAATTGGTAATACTGGTGAATTCACAAGCCTTTGATGATTATATTATGCATGTGGGGATACATTATGAACATATTGTAGCTATTGCTCATATCTAAGATGCAGAAACATTGATTCGCATAATACCATAGAGTAATTGAGAAATCGCCCCATCAAATCGGTTTTGGATCATAAACCAAAGATCCCCATCTATAAAATTTGGATAAGTTGTAGATTCTCCCTCACAATGCTAAAAGTGGAACCTCAAAGGAGGTTATGAATATGTTGGATATGATCTCCACTGATGATAAAATCTTCAAGATTTTATAATATTTTTCTAAAGACTCAAAGTTAGTCTATCCAACATTAGGGGGAGAAAATAAACAACTGGAGAGTGAATAAGTTGAAATAAATTATCATTCATCCTTAGACTAAAGATCATGAACAGATATCCAAAATGAATGTATGGAGATAATTCTACTACAAAGATTATCATATGAGTTGCAAGACTCATTTACTGACCCTAAGACAGTGATTAAGTCTGTAAATGCTCTAGTTAGAATGGATGTCCTAGAAGGACAATATCAAACTGATAATGAGTCTAAAGAGTGAATGTAATAGACCTATCGATTCCAAATATAATTATCCTCGGAAAAGAAAAGGAGCATGAATGAAAATGGCAGAATCAAGGAATGAAATATTAAGGATCTCAATACGATATAAAAAACATGACAAGAAAGAAATTCAGGTACCCGAGAATAATGAAATCTCAAATAGTTATGCCATGTATGGAACAATATAGAACCAAAATCGAATCGACGTAGTAAATACTTATCCATCCAATGTTGCAGTTGATGAGAATGAGGATCATAAACCATCTATTAAAAAGTGTACACAATGTGATAAATGGCCGGAAAGGGAAAGAAGCAATAGATGCAGAGTTATAATATCTTTGAAAGAGAAGAGTATTCGGACCGGGAGTCCGTACACCTAATGGTGTAAAACCAATGACACATAAATGTGTCTTTATGTGAAAGAATAGATACGATAATTAAATCATGAGATGCGATGTTGTAGTTGCACAAGGATTCTCACAAAGACCTATAACTAATTATACATAAACACATCATCATGTGGTGGAAGCATCAACTTTCAAGTTTCTTAAGTCAGGCAAGAATTGAAAACCACTGAAAATAACAATTATGTGTAATATCCTTAAGGATGTAAAATGCAAGAAGCAGTAAATCCCATAATGATTTGGATTGTTAAAAGTTACAAGTGCTAATTCTTGAGAACATTTTTGCGTTAGTATATTAAGCATATAAAGGAAATAATTATTTATCATGAAGTATCATGATATTGGGAAATTTGCTGATTTCTTTCATGATTGAAAGATGTGATTTCATATGACACGAAAGATAGTCATAATTTTAAATTTTACAACAAGAAAAGGAATACCTCGTATTTACAATATGAAGGTTTAGAAGATTTTCTATGAAAGGAAATTCGAAGACGGAGTCCAAATAGATCAAGATCTGATCTTTTGTGTGAAAATAATGTTATGGATAAGAAGTCCAGTGGTTTAAGAGATTATTTGACAATCAAATGAGTTTATTCGCTAAGAATATGATTATAACAATTCCTAAAAGATTGATATGTATGATGAGAATACATCTCCAAAAGATGATAATTTTTGGGAAAGAATATGATGATGTGTGTGGTTGTACTCTTTTTCCTTACCATGGTTTTTGTCCCATTGGGTTTTTCCATATCAAGCTTTTAACGAGGCAACAAAGAACACATAAATGATAGATACCTAAAGAGAAAAATTTTCACTTAAGTTATGAAGATATATCAGTTTTCCAATGTATTTTTGAGATTGAGAGAAGCATAAGAGAAGGATTAAGATCAATCATACTTGCAGAAGAATTAAGGAATAAAACATTCCATTCGCGAGACATAATCAAAGGTCAAAAAATTTCAAGTCAAAGGAGACCTTTCTATGGAATTAAAATATTAACTTGGCGTCCGGAGAAAGATATTTGAGTTTACTTTCATCTCCAGTTTGAATCAATTAATTCCAGACGATAGAACTCAAGATAAGGTTTTTTTCGTGGGACATGTACAAGCTGTCTCAGAATACCTATATCGTATGATATTCAAAATATCGCTCGATATTCCCATCTTACCAGATTTTGACCGGTACCTAAACTTAGACATTGATGTTATCTTTGATTTCCAAGTGGTTTGAAGTTATTATGTTCTCAGATATCAAGTTTCAATGAAGAGTGTCAAATCTGCCAAGACAAGTGACCAGTCCAAGCCCATGACTAAGGAGTTAATTCATCACATTGGATTGTCTCGTATCAGATATTTCAAGTTATGCTCTCATCACAGGGAATAGATACGCCTTGCACTCTTTTTTCCTTAACCATATTTTTTTCACTGAGTTTTCCTGGTAAGATTTTAATAAGACAACATCTTATGCGCTTTAGAGTATATTTGTATAATAGACATCCCTTGGAGACTGTTATAAATTATTATGTGGATATCCATTAGACCTATAAAACCATATTCTAGAAGGTTCTAAATCATACACATGATGTATATATAAATATATATATATATATATATATATATATATATATATATATATATATATATTGTTGTGTATGGAATAATAAGTGGAATAACTGATTCCCTCTTTCTTGCTTGATTCACAACAAATTCATATTTTTTCACTTTTATTCTCTTATGTTTTTTGTTCCCTCTTCAATATTCTCCCATTATTGGTTTGGGTTGCTACAAGTTTGATTTTGTTCTTCAGGTTTCCAATAAAATGCCCTAGGTCTCTTAACCGGAGAATAACTCAATATGGTCATGCCCTCTTAAAACCATTCTGAGTACTCCCTCTCTATTCTCACTACTCTTTTATCCTTGCATTCTCCAAATTAGCATTTCATATTTCTTCAGTTAAATAACCCAACCATAATTCAAACCCTACATGGTCCACAAGACAACCTTAACCAGTGAGATCTCACCTGGTTCACATGTCTTCTTCTTCTTCGTATAGAGCTCCTCTTCTCCTCGTCCTCCATTGGCGATTTTGAAGCTCCAAAATAGGTAATTCATGTTGTTTTTCAATGATTTTTTGTGAAATAACATTTAAATTTCGTGTATATCATGGGTATTGAAAAAACATACGATTTAATGAAAATTTGAGAGGTTAAAAACGATTCTGAAAACTCTGTTAATGGATTTCGGGTATATTTTATGTCAGCTTTTGATTAACTTTTTGCTAAAATATTATTAAAAACAAGTGTATATCTTGGGTAGTGTAAAAGAAGAAGACCCGAATTTTGATAGATTAAAATAATTTTGAAAATTGTGTTTATGGATTTTGAATATATATATATATATATATATATATATATATATATATATATATATATATATATATATATATATATATATATATATATATATATATGTCTGTTTTGATGATTTTATGTGTGTAATTTCATTTAGATGAATTATATATCATGGGTAATGTAAAATTCTAACAATGTCATCCTAAAAAGATCATTAGTTAATGCAAGGAGAATTTCTGTGTATTACTTAGAAAACTAGTTTTACTACGGAAAAATAGTTCTAAAGGTATTACTATTTTTAAGTTCGACTAGTATTACTATGTATAGTACTGAAATGAATTAGTATTAGTAAGAGAATATTATACATTGCGAGAATTAATTTTAAGCTCCTTAATAAAAATAATTGAAATGATAATTCTATTTTATTTCAGGAAAATGCAAAATTCGCAGTGCACAATCATTTTTTTATTATGGGAGATATTATATGTATGATGAGGCTGAAATAAAATCTCAAAAGATGGTGAAGGAGAAGATGAAATTCACACGATTATGTTGAAGAAATCAGTCGAGGAAGTCACTTACTCTTGTTTGGTTGAGCATATTTGCATAAAGATAAAGGTAAATGAATCTAAGATGGAAAAAAAGATTTGTTACTTTCCAATGGTATTGTATTCGTACAAGCAATCATATATCTGGAATGATAAGATAATTTTGGTTATCTACTGCAAGTAAATCATGAGATGTGTAGAAGTGTTCTACATGTGGAGTTCAACACTAAAGAAGTGCAACTTTCAGAAGAGGATGATGAAACTGATGTCTATGTCGGTCAATCTGATATAGAAGCTACTGATAGAGAGGCTACTGATATAGAGGATGGTGATGAAGATGGTACTGAGAATGATGCAACTGATAATGAAGGTATTGGTTGTGTGCTCACTTTTCACGAAGACATTGAGATGCATGATGGTGTCTATCAGCCACGGGATGATGGTATGAATTTGGTTTTAGGTCAATAATTTAGAACGAGGGAAGAAGCAAAATTTCATATTCAGACGGATTCATATCATAAATTCTTTGAGTTTGATATAATTAAGTCGGATAGTAAAAGATTTGTGGTTAAATGCCGAGGAGCCAAAGAAGGCTGAAAGTGGTTTGTGCGAGTTGCAAAGTTTAAGAGTTCAGATTTTTGGATGGTTAGAAGTTACATCAAGCAGCATACATGTTCTGTTGTTACTACAAGAACACTGCATGATAGAGAGGCTACTGATATCGAGGCTACAGATATACAGGCTTGTGATGCAGATGGTTCTGAGAATGATGGAACTGATAATGAAGGTACTGGTGGGGTGATCACTTTTCACGAAGAAAATGAGATGCATGAGAATTTCACCGAAAGAGATGAGCATGTGTTTGAAAATACAGAAGTAAGACCACCAATTGTTTATCAGCCACGGGATGGTATGGATTTGGTTTTAGGTCATGATTTAGAACAAAGGAGTCAGAAAATTTCCATATTCAGACGACTTCACATCATAAATGTTTTTAGTTTGATATAATTAAGTCGGATACTAAGAAATTTGTGATTAAATGCCTAGGAGCCAAAGAAGGCTGCAAGTGGTTTGTGCGAGTTGCAAAGTTAGAGAATTCAGATCTTTGGACAGTTAGAAGTTACATCATGCAGCATACATGTTTTGTTTCTACTACAAGAACATTATGTAATAGAAGGAAAGGCACACCACAAATTGTTGCATCTGTTTTGGCTCAAGGTTATTCTGGTACATTGGACACACTAGTTCCCAGGATTTTGATAGATTTAGTTCATCGTAGGGTTGGTGTGGGTGTATCATACACCACAGCATGGAGAAGAAAAAGAGAAGCTGCTAATGAAGTGCGAGGAAGTCCAGAAGAGGGTTTTACTTTATTATAATGTTATATGCACATGATGGAGCAGATGAATATTGGCACAAGAACTCGTGAGGTAGTGGATGAGGCCAACAAATTTAAATATCTGTTTTTTGCCCTGGGAGCTAGCATAGAAGGGTTCCGTGCAATGAGAAAAGTCCTAATTGTGGATGGAACAAACCTCAAGAATGTTTATGGTAGGGTTATCCTTCTTGTGACTACTCAGAATCCCGATCATCACCACCACTCAATTGCGTTTGGTGTAGCAGATGATGAGATTGATGAAAGCTGGATATGGTTTATGGAATAGTTGAAAGCAGTGATACCCCATGTCCCGGGATTGGTGTTTCTTCAGATATAAATAAAAGCTTGATCAAGTCAATACGTTTAGTGTTCCCTGAGGCCGAACATGGTATTGTATATGCCATTTGTCTTAAAATGTTAAAGTCCACGTTCATAACAACAAAGATACTTGTGTATTTAAGTTTAGAGAGTACGCACACGCTTATACAAAGGCTGAGTTTCAGTACCTTTATCGAGCTTTTTGCAGGAAGTGTCCTAGTGCAGCGGTCTATCATGACAAAAGCGTTGAAGAGAATAAATGAGCTAGATGTTACTTTGGAGGAGATAGGTACAATGTTGATACCACAAGTTCAGTAGAATCTTTTAATGGTCGTACTATGGAAGCGAGAAAGTACGCTTTAATGGCTGAATGGCTTAAGAAGCATAGGAAGGAGGTAGCTGAAATACCATACAAACTGAAGCTTGTGCCTGTTGTGGAAACTAAAATGTCTAAAAGATGTGTTGAAGCAAGGTTTCTCACAGTTGACGAGTTAAACAGCTTCCATCTTGAGAACATTGTGCATGGTATTGACGGAAAGGTTTATACCGTTGATATAGCTAGGAATACTTGCAGTTATGAGCAATTTGATAAAGACAAATACCCTTGTGTGCATGGAGTAGATGCTGCCACATTCATGACTGTGGTAGTGGGAAGGGAACTCCATCTCTCTTAGTATTGTTCAAAATACTATTTAGTGGAGCAATGGGCTTTGGCTTATCACAAGAAAATATATCATGTTCTTCATATGTCTGATTGGGTTATACCAAAAGATGTTAAGAGTAAAGAAAATATTTCCTTCACAAACAAGATTTCCATCAGTTGGAGAATCCCGTGGAAGAGAAAAAAGAGTCAGAGGGGGAGCTAGAGTCAGAGCCAGAGGAGGAGGTATGGCATCTTATTTTGAATGTGGAAGTGGTTTAGGTTCGGGTACTACCTAGAACTACCATGTGTAATGTTGACTACTAGGATTACTGCTTTAACTAGTGTAATATGTATGGTCTACCGGTCTTATTAAGTGTAATATGGACTACTAGGAATATTAGTTTTATTATGTGTAATATAGACTACTGGTTTTATTATGTGTGATTTGGAACAAATATATATATATATATAGACTATTTTTGATGATTATTTTCAATTCGTAGACTATGTATATGATAAATATGTAGACTTAAAAGATTTTGATGATTAGTTTCAGTAGTTTAAAAAAAGCTTATCAGTTTCCCAAAAAACTTTCATTGTTAGTGTGTAAATGGTTAGCGTATAGTTAGGAGAATCTAATAAAATATGTATTCCTTGGAAATAGTTAATGTAAATATCTTCTTTAACGATGATAATTTTTATATGACAGCTGCACGTTTTATATGTGAATTTTGTTAAATTGTTTTTCCAATCTATTACTTTAGTATTGTATATATTTTAGCGCCTTTACATGTGTTAACCGTTTTTGGTATATTTTTTATAGTGTTATTGGGCGTAATAAACCCAGTAAATCCAGTTATCCAACTAACTCATTTTTGGGCATAGTACACCTGCAAATCTAGTTTTTGAAACTTATCTTTTGTAACACACCAAATTTCTAAACATTCGAAAGCATTTTTCTACCAAGTGTAACCTTTTTAGATGTGCCTCTCTTCATCGGTTTGCCATACATCATTATCTTCTGCTTACACCTATGCTTGGTCCCAGGACTCGTTGCTTCCTTGGTCCCATCCATCGTCTCCTCACTGTCCTTGTAAACGGCCATGACCCAACTTTGCTTTTCTTCCTCAGTATATTTCTCGGCCTTTTTTCCTCAACAACTTCCCTAGCCTGTTCCCAAACAACTTTCGTAGACTCTTCCTCTTTTTTCTCTTCTTCCACAACTTTCTCATTAATTTTTTCCTCTATTTCCACAAAAATTTCCTCACCTTTTTCAGGTTCTTCCTCCACAGTTTTCGCAGCTTTCTCTGTTTCCACCGCTGGTGGTGTTAGCCACTTCTATGGATTATCAGTCTTTCTGTTTCTGCATGTCTTAAGCATATCACGTGGTGGTGTAAGTACTAGTATCCTCGCGGACATTGCCTTAGTCCATCAGTTAGTGTGACCTTTTTAGATGTGCCTCTCTTCATCGGTTTGCCATACATCATTATCTTCTGCTTACACATATGTTTTATCCCAGGCCTTGCTGCTTCCTTGGTCCCATCCATCGTCTCCTCACTGTCCTTGTAAACGGTCATGACCCACCTTTGCTTTTCTTGCTCAGTATATTTCTCAGACTTTTCCTCAACAACTTTCTCAGACTCTTCCTCGTTTTTCTCTTCTTCCACAACTTTTTCACTGGTTTTTCCTCTATTTCCACAAATATCTCCTCACCTTTTCCAGGTTCTTCTTGCACATTTTTTCCTCCTTTATCTGTTTCCACCGCTGTTGGCGTTATCCACTTCTATGGATTATCACTCTTTCTCTTTCTGCATGTCTTAAGCATATCACGTGGTGGTGTAAGTATTGGTATCCTCGCGGACATTGCCTTAGTCCTACCACGTGGTGGTGTAGGAGTTCAATCGGTTTTATCTGTCTGATCCTCGGGTTCTTTCTTAGCCTCTTTCTCTAGTTAGTCAGAGTCCTCAAGTTCTTCTCCAACCTCTTTCCCTTCATTGATCTTTTCCTCAACCAGAGCTTCATTGATCTCTACCTCAACCTGAGCCTCATTGATCACTGCCTCAACTTGAGCCTCAACCTCTTCTTGATCTGCTTTCCCTTCAGCCCCAGTTTCCTCCACGTTTTCTTCAACTTTCTCATCAACCTCTTTCTTCTTCTCCAAATCTTCATCATTGTCATATTCTGAAAGAATTCTCCTCCATTCTGCATGCCCCTCTACTCTCCTCTTCTCAGCCTCTTGCTCAATATTGTCAGTGCTCTCATTGTCTTCATCAACCTCTTGATTATCATTCTCATTGTCCTTCGCTTCATTTCTACCATAATCCATATCATCCCACCCTCGAAAATCCAAGTCTTCAACATGATTCTTCTCCTCATTTACCTTACTCTCAATAGAAGTTACCTTTCCTTCTATTTTTCAAGTCTTTTTTCTCAAAAGTCGCTGGTTCTTTTCAATTTCACTTATCCTCAAGTAAACATACCCCAAATTTTTCTCCACTATTAAGTTCAGTCCAGAAAATCTTCTTCCCATGAACTCCAAAATCCTCTCTTCCAGACCTTTCAAACTCAAATCTAAACAAGAATTAGAGGACGCTCCTTCTGCAAACGTCACCTTTTCTTTGTCTTGATTTTTTGGAAACACTCGTTCAGCAACATCTACCTCATATAGTTCTTTCCACCAAATAGTCCTTTGCATCACATTTAACCAGTAGTTCCAAGTATCACTTGGGCTGCCCTCACGTTCATACTCTGTCTACTCATCAATACTATGAGCCAGCAAAATTTCCTCACCAACAGTTGGAATCAACACACTGTTAATAACCTGAAAATAAAACAATAAGAGTTAAATATTGTACTCTACAAGCTTCTACTATAACTATATACATGTAACTTGGTTTTTCCAAGCGCATCATATACGTCTTCCAAAGGATAACTCCTCAGACTGCTCTTTCTAAACTGGCTCTTGCACATCCTTGGACTGTCTTCACTAGGGTCGTCTGAATATTATCTAAACATTTTCCCTAGATCCGGAATACACTCAAAAGCCAGAACCTTGTAAATCCAGTGTTACATTGTCAGATTTTCAATTATATAACAACTAAAACTGTACTAAACTATATGTTTTACCTCTAAAGGGATTATGAATCCAGGAAAGCATCATGTCTCATGCAATTAACCCTTCAGAAGGTTCATCATCTGCTTAATCCCCATTATTGCATCCTCAAATGTTATACGACCCCAAGGAAATGATCTGCAAACTTTAAAATCTTCCACCATCCTTAATATGAAGAGGTCTAACGGTCCACTATCCTTTGGCTTTCCTCTAATAACCCGACCAAGGAAAAAAAAGAAAGCCATCTTCAATCTATCATTACACGGTTTCATAGAGACAACATCTTCTGCTCGAAATCATTGATGGTGATCTTGTTTTTATACTAGAAGTAATAATACACAAAATTATAGCTCCCGACCTTCAAATATATCTTCGGATACTCATGGCAGTCTAACCCAGAGATGAGGGCATGCTCCCTCAAAGAATAGGGGATGGGTACACCATTAACCGCAACCCATGCAACATCATCTTCTGGAGTACAAATGGTGCGCAAGAGTAACATCTACATCTCTTGGAGCTTCAGGTTTGGTTCGTCTGGAATGTGGAAGAAATATCTAAACTGAGGATGGCTTGTGAACCATTCAACCTCAGGCTTAAGCTGCTTCTTGATGACATATACTGTCTTTGTCACATAGCTCTTGGTTTGTATCTTGCAAATCTTTGTGAACTAACTGCTTTTGAAGTAGAATTCAAGGGGTTGCATAGGTTGCCTTTCATGTAATCAAAATACATATATACATGTTATTAATGCTAGTAGCATTAATTATGCGAGTAATACTAGTACTACTAGAAGTACTAGTAGTACTAGAAGTACTAGTACAACTAGAAGTACAGTAATACTATAGGTACTAACAATGACAATGAATACAAAATACATAATATATACCTTAGACGATGAAGCAGACATGTCTTCACTATCAGACCCATTTGAGACTGAGAGCGATTCTACAATCAGTTCTCTCACTGGCTTACTCTTATTATGGACTACATGCTCTTTTGCATTTGAGACCGGTTTCGTGTTTTAGAAGATCGACGACGCGTTTGGTTTCCCTTCATAACTTTCCTGTACAAGACATTACAAACACAACCACTGAATCACTCCAAATTCAAACCGCAGAACAACAACAAAACATCAATTAAGTTTCATCAACAACACAATTCATCTACATAAATCAATTTTATAAACAAGAATTTAATACAACTTATCCCTCAAATCGGAAACACAAAAAAATGCATTAGTATTTGGTGTCAAATTATTTCACTGTAACATATATCTAAATTTAAGATTTAACAAGTTTTTATCCAATTTCAAAGCCAATATTCGCTTTCTTCATACACATCCTAAGTTTTTCCCAAATTTTATTTTAAAATCTACTTACAAAATCGATCAAATAACGGCCAAATAAAGGGAAACTAATCACTTACCACAAGGACGAAGAAGGAGCCTTGATTTCGACTGAGAAGGAAAAAGAAACAAAGCAGTTGTCGACATTAGGGTTTTAGAGGGGTTAAAATCGCAAAGAGAGACAAATAGAGAGTTGAGACACGAGAAATGAGAGGGAGAGATTGACGGATTCTTGATTTAGATGGACGACAAGCAAGGAACGAAGATGGAGACTATGGGTTTCAGTTTTGCAAGAGAGTGAGTCAAGAGACGGAGACGATAAATGAGAGAAAGTAGTGGAAGAGTTGAATTTTGGGTGGGTTGGATAACGACATCGTTTATATTTAATTTGGGTTAGATTTTAGGGTTGGATTTAGGTTGGTCAGATCTTTAGGTTGGGTCATGTAAATATTTGATTTCTCTAAGGATAATTTATTTTTAGCAATGGCTAACTCGAAAGTGTTTTTTTTTCAACTTGTAGTCCGGCATGTGTTCATTGTTGAGGCTAGATTGCTTTGTTTCTTGGAATCCATGAAGGTTAGGCGCAGTGAGGAACTTATGTGGGTTGATATGCTCACCGTGTTATTTGATCTCAACTTATCTAAACCGCCAACAGAGTTGCTGGTGGGTTTTGTAGATAAATCACTTGATCGAGCTCTGTTCGTGACGATTCATTTGTTGGTCACTTGATCGAGCTCCATTCGTGACGTTTCATCTGTTGAAAACGGTTAGTCTTTATATAAAGATTTATGAGATCATTTCGAATACATTTGTTGATTTACCTATAAGAATTTTTAGATTCAAGTAAGAGCTGAAGGAACCAAGCTCGAACAATGTTGACTACTTTCTGCCTCAACAGCTACAGGTACATATGCAATGGACGAATCTCCCAAGCATGTTCAAATGAGATCTTTTTAGGAAGCCTTCTCACCATCTTCTTAAATCTAGCCATCTGCTCTGCACTAATGGGATCCATCAGATGTTTAGGTGGAATTGGATAAGGATCCTTAGGAAAATAGACTCGAGATGGTGGAGTCTCAGCAGGTTCGTTAGGAGCAGTCGCTTTAAAGCTAGCAGAGTGTTATGTTCTCTCTTTTGCGCGTAAAGCAGTCTAAGCAAACAATTGTTCTATTGCATTATAGTTCTCAGCCCTAGGGTTTTTATCTATTTTTCCAGGGAGCGTCCCTTGCTTCCTCTTGATACTCTCACCTGTTTGAGCAATCTGAACATCCATCTTTCTTATGTGACCCGCAACATCATCATACTTGGAGTTTAGGTCAGTGAACATGTTGTCCATCCTGGTGTTGATGTTCGCGGTGACTTGATTCAATACCTTGCTCTGAATCTGCTGACCTTGCAACAGTTGTTCCATCATCATACCCAGACCTTTCAGCTCATCTTGTGTACTGCTCGCGGAAGCTGGAGCAACTTGCTGATTGCTCTATGTGTTCTGTTGGTTCTTGTTCTAATTTTGGAAATGATTCTCAGCTTGACTGGAGATGAAGGTTTTACATTGGAAATTATGGGGAAAACCTCTTTGTTGATTAGCACCTTGTTCTTGGTTGCTTTGCGCTTGATCTGCAGGATTCTCTACATTGTTGTTCCAGTAAGAGAACAGGTTAGAGCTGTTCTTGTAGTTGGGGTCTTGTAGTAGTTCCAGTTTGAACATACCTTTGACCGTTGATGTAGAGTAATTCATGGTGATCCTCTCCTTTCTTTCCACTGTTTGTGGCTAGATCATGGGTATTTGCTCGGGTGTAGCTTTCTCCATGAACAAGACTTGCCCTTCTTTACTTTGAGGAGCAGGTTGACCTTGGCGGTTAGATCATCCTACCATTGGGTATCAATCCTACTGAATTTGGAGTGATCAGTCTTTGGCTTCTTGTTCGCTGAGCTAGCAGCCGTGTTCTCTATCAGCTCGAATGCTCCATCAGTAGTTTGAGTCATGAAATGTCCCTCGCTTACAGAGTTTAGAGCATTACGGAACTCCCAATCCACACCATCATATAAGATTCCCAAAATGTGATTATTATCAAATCCGTGATGAGGATACTCTCTCAGGGTTTCATTGAACCGCTCCCATGCTTCATTAAATGGTTCATTAACATGTTGCTTGAAAGAGGAGAACTTATTCCTAAGAGCAGTTGTTTTTGCCTTCGGGTAGAAGGCTCAAGAAGGCTTCTCTGACTTGTTCCCATGTAGTGAGAGAGCCAGTAGGAAGTGACTTCAGCAATCTTGAAGATTTTTCAGCTAGAGAGAACATGAACATCATGCATTTGACAAAATCAGGTGACACTCCATTGGAGCGAGTCATGGCACAGATTTCTTCGAAAGCTTCAATGTGCTCCATTGGTATCTCAGATGGTAACCCATGGAACATTTTTCTTTGTACCAGGTTGATTGATATACTATGGATTTTACCTATAATATAATAATATATTTCAAGTCTTTTATATGCATTTGACATTGTTTTAGAGCATTTATAGCTCTAGGTACTTATTGGAAGCAATTTGAGTTTTTAAACTATTTTGGAGCAATTGGGACTGCTCAGCAAAAACTCAGAGTCGGATCCAGATTTATGAATGGACCGTCGATCGATG
>CAJHQQ010003425.1:0-44306 GCA_905132885.1 Moricandia moricandioides
CACAAGTCACTGATCCCCTTGCCATGAAGTGTTCTACTCTTTTTCCTTTGCTTGGTTTTTATCCCAAGTGGTTTTTTCTAGCAAAGGTTTTAATGAGGGAGTGCTTCATGGTTTCCAAGCTTGACCAGTCCATATGGTCAAGCTTGAGGGGGAGTGTTGACATGAAGAAGAAATAAGTTAGAGTTGGAAGAAGAGACAGAAGCAATCCGAATCATGTTGGCCATACAGTTTGAGATCATTGACCTAACCTGTCTTGGAAGGCAAGCAACAGAATGTGACTTGCCTAAATCACGTGTCTAAGTGACCAGAAGCACTCAGAAAGGTTTAAACAAGAGAATAGAGCTGTTGGAGGATCAGAACAAACAAGAGTCACATGTTGGGACAGAAGTCACATGTTATGCTAAGGAAGAAAGAGAAAGAGGAGCTGTCCCTTTCTCTCATCCTGGACAAGCTTCTTGTCTGTTCTGGACATCTTTAATTTAGCATTTTATATGTCAACTTGTTGCCTATTAATATCTTGTATCCAGAACTGAAATAAACCAAGGAAACCATTTCTCTCCTTCTCTCTGTTTTGGAATTTTGAAAACTTAGTCTCTCTCTCTCCCTCTTGTTCTTCATGTTCTTCATTCTCCAGCAATAACCTCTCTCTAAATCTCCCTTTTATAACAGTAAGAAGCTTCATTTGGACTCATAAATCAGTTTATAATCACCCTGAAGTTGAATCAATATCATAGGAGTTATGATGAAGAAGTTATCTCACCTTTAACCGAAGTGATTCTAGTTTATCATGTTTGGAGATTTTGCATTTTCTTCTTGATTCTAATCAAACCAGAATGAATATCGATGTAAGAAGCTTGATTTGGACTCATAAATCAGTGGATAATCACCCTGAAGTTGAATCAATATCGTAGGAGTTATGATGAAGAAGTTATCCCACTTTTAACCGAAGTGATTCCAGTTTACCCTGTTTGGAGATTTTGTAATTTCTTCTTGATTCTAGTTAAAACAGAATGAATCACGATGTAAGAAGCTTGATTTGGAATCAAAAATCAGTTTATAATCACCCTGAAATTGAATCAATTTCATAGGAGTTATGACGAAAAAGTTATCACACTTTTAACCGAGGTGATTCCAGTTTACCCTATTTTGAGATTTGGCAATTTCTTCTTTATTCTAATCAAGCCAGAATGAATCACGATGTAAGAAGCTTGATTTAGACTAATAAATCAGTGTATAATCACCCTGAAATTGAATCAGTATCATAGAAGTTATGGTGAAGAAGTTATCCCACCTTTAACCGAAGTGATTTCAGTTTACCATGTTTGGAGATTTTGCAGTTTCTTCTTGATTCTAATCAAACCAGAATGAATCACGATGTAAGAAGCTTGATTTGGACTCATAAATCAGTGGGTAATCACCCTGAAGTTGAATCAATACCATAGGAGTTATGATGAAGAAGTTACCCCACTTTTAACCGAAGTGACTCCAATTTACCTTGTTTGGATATTTTGTAATTTCTTCTTGATTCTAATCAAACCAGAATGAATCATGATGTAAGAAGCTTGATTTAGACTTATAAATCAGTGGATAATCACCCTGAATTTGAATCAATATCATAGGAGTTATGATGAAGAAGTTATCCCACCTTTAACCGAAATGATTCCAGTTTACCCTGTTTAGAGATTTTGCATTTTCTTCTTGATTCTAATCAAACCAGAATGAATCAAGATGTAAGAAGCTTGATTTGGACTCATAAATCAGTGGATAATCACCCTGAAGTTGAATCAATATCATAGGAGTTATGATGAAGAAGTTATCCCACTTTTAACCGAAGTGATTCCAATTTACCCTTTTTGGAGATTTTGCAATTTCTTCTTGATTCTAATCAAACCAGAATGAATCACGATGTAAGAAGCTTGATTTGGACTCATAAATCAGTTTATAATCACCCTGAAGTTGAATCAATATCATAGGAGTTATGGTGAAGAAGTTATCCCACCTTTAACCGAAGTAATTCCAGTTTACCCTGTTTGGAGATTTTGCATTTTCTTCTTGATTCTAATCAAATCAGAATGAATCACGATGTAAGAAGCTTGATTTGGACTCATAAATCAGTTTATAATCACCCTAAAGTTGAATCAATATCATATGAGTTATGATGAAGAAGTTATCCCACCTTTAACCGAAGTGATTCCAGTGTACCCTGTTTGGAGATTTTGCATTTTCTTCTTGATTCTAATCAAACCAGAATGAATAACGATGTAAGAAGGTGGAGTTTGACTCATAAATCAGTGGATAATCACCCTGAAGTTGAATCAATATCTTAGGAGTTATGTTGAAGAAGTTATCCCACTTTTAACCGAAGTGATTCCAGTTTACCCCATTTGGAGATTTTGCAATTTCTTCTTGATTCTAGTTAAACCAGAATGAATCACGATGTAAGAATCTTGATTTGGAATCATAAATCAGCTTATAATCACCCTGAAATTGAATCAATATCATAGGAGTTATGACGAAGAAGTTATCCCACTTTTAACCGAGGTGATTCTAGTTTACCCTGTTTTGAGATTTGGCAATTTCTTCTTGATTCTAATCAAGCCAGAATGAATCACGATGTAAGAAGCTTGATTTGGAATCATAAATCAGTGGATAATCACCTTGAAATTGAATGAATATCATAGGAGTTATGATGAAGAAGTTATCTCACTTTTAACCGAAGTGATTCTAGTTTACACTGTTTAGAGATTTTACAATTTCTTCTTGATTCTAATCCAACCAGTATGAATTACAATTTAAGAAGCATAATTTGGATTCATAAATCAGTGGATAATCACTCTGAATTTGAATCAATATCATAAGAGTTATGACGAAGAAGTTATCCCACTTTTAATCGAAGTAATTCCAGTTTACCCTGTTTTGAGATTTGGCAATTTCTTCTTGATTCTAATCAAAGCAGAATGAATCACGATATACGAAGCTTGATTTGGACTCATAAATCAGTGTATAATCACCCTTAAGTTGAATCAATATCATAGGAGTTATGATGAAGAAGTTATCCCACTTTTAACTGAAGTTATTCCAATTTACCCTGTTTGGAGATTTTGCAATTTCTTCTTGATTCTAATCAAACCAGAATGAATCACGATGTAAGAAGCATGATTTGGACTCAGAAATCAGTTTATAATCACCCTGAAGTTGAATCAATATCATAGGAGTTATGATGAAGAAGTTATCCCACCTTTAACCGAAGTGATTCCAGTTTATCCTGTTTGGAGATTTTGCAATTTCTTCTTGATTCTAATCATACCAGAATGAAGCACGATGTAAGAAGCTTGATTTGGACTCATAAATCAGTGGATAATCACCCTGAAGTTGAATAAATATCATAGGAGTTATGATGATGAAGTTATCCCACTTTTAACCGAATTGATTCCAGTTTACCCTGTTTGAAGATTCTGCAATTTCTTGTTGATTCTAATCAAACCAGAATGAATCACGATGTAAGAAGCTTGATTTGGACTCATAAATCAGTTTATAATCACCCTGAAGTTGAATCTGTTAACTTGAAGAAATGAAATGGAGCCAAAAGATGAGTTTGGGTGAAGTTTGGGTCCCGTGCAAAGTTAGGGTCAAGTCCAGGAGGGACTTAAACACCATTTAGAGACATTTGGGAGGAGATGGTCGATCGTGCAAAAATAGGGCGAACTGTACGGACTTGTACGGACCGTGCAAAAATAGGGCGACCCAAAGAAGTTCCCATTTGGCCTTTAAAGATGGTTGGGGAGTTTGTGCCAAAATAGGGCGAGTGGTACGAACAGGAGGTCCGTACCATCGACCGTGCAAAAATAGGGCGAATGCTTTCCCGGATGAACCTGAAATGAAGCCGTGCAAACTTAGGGCGCAAGTAAAACTTGTTCTAATCAAGAGGAATCAAAATGGCATCAAGAAAAGATGCCTTGCGCCAGGAAGAAGAGAGGAGATGACAGGCTGGTTCTGGTTGTCACTTGCTGAAAAGGAAGACCAAAGGAGACTATGTATCTAGCCAAAGAACAAGCCTGATTCATAGGAGCCTATGGGCAACCAATCACAAGCCTTCCTTCCCTTGACCAGATTCAAATTTGCCAGCCATCCTAGCCATTCATTCTCAAGTGATTTATCAGCCATTAGATTTAGGTTTCTGAGTTTAAAACTTGTAAGCCTATATAAAGGCATGTGTGGCGATTTTAAAGCTTAAGGGAGTAAGGGGGATTTCTCCTCTCCACTTCATAATAAAATTTGTGTTCTTGAATCTGATTCTCTCTAGTCTACCTCTTTCTTAGTCTCTCTAATCTATCTTAGTCTCTCTTAATCTATGTTTCTGATTCAAGTTCATAAGTTAAAGATCAGACCTTTCTCATCATCAGTTCAAGCATTCTCTTCTGCCATTAATGGCGATTTCTTTCACACAGCATGAGCTTTGATTTCCAACAGAATCAATATCATAGGAGTTATGATGAAGAAGTTATCCCACCTTTAACTGAAGTGATTCCAGTTTATCCTGTTTGGAGATTTTGCATTTTCTTCTTGATTCTAATCAAACCAGAATGAATATCGATGTAAGAAGCTTGATTTGGACTCATAAATCAGTGGATAATCACCCTGAATTTGAATCAATATCATAGGAGTTATGATGAAGAAGTTATCCCACTTTTAACCGAAGTGATTCCAGTTTACACTGTTTGGAGATTTTGCAATTTCTTCTTGATTCTAGTTAAACCAGAATGAATCACGATGTAAGAAGCATGATTTGGCATCATAAATCAGTTTATAATCACCCTGAGGTTGAATCAATATCATAAGAGTTATGATGAAGAAGTTATCCCACTTTTAATCGAAGTGATTCAAGTTCATAAGTTAAAGATCAGACCTTTCTCATCATCAGTTCAAGCTTTCTCTTCTGCCATTAATGGCGATTTCTTTCACACAGCATGAGCTTTGATTTCCAACATGGTATCAGAGACAGGTTCATCAGATCTTGGTGTTAGCTTCTGCAAACACACAGCTCTCTCCTCAGCTCAAGAACAAACCATGAAGACAACAAAAAAATCTGTTTCAGTCTATACATCAAGAAGAAAGGCTGAAGCTTGGTGATTGTCAGTGGTTCCTCATACTGTTTCCTATCAAGCATGATGGTGAAGGTTCTTGGAAGCAAAGGTGTGTGGAGGGGCCACTCCAAAGGCGCCTTATCCATGAGCTCTAATCTATCCGGTTCAAAGAAGAAGGTGACCAGACCTTGGCGCCTAGAAGTCTTGAAGAAAGGAGGGGTCTTTGAGCTGTTATTTCAAAATGGTGGCCATTGACTGAAGGAGAAGGAGGTGGGTGACGATCCAGACTCCAAAATCCAACAATAGCCTTGGTGGTTTGCATCTAGAGACTAAGGAACCAACCTTGTTCCTTGAGTAAGCAAATCTTAAACTCATCTTGATATTGAGACTGTGATAATGACTCTTGCTGTGTGTTAAGTATGTGATTGAAACCTGAGGATATTATTAATGATTGCTTGATTAGCTTATCTTTAATCTGTCCCAGGATGCTTTATAAGTCTTGTTTGGTGTTTGAGAATTTAAAAAATGCTTACTTCAGTTCTAAATGGTGCTTGACATGATATTAGATAGTATGTTCTCAATCTGTTGCATACATGAATATAATCTGATTTAAAGTAAAGCATTGGTCTGATGGTTCATAATAATATGGCTTAGCCTCGGTTCTTAATGTCTTGTGTTGCTAGGATGTTAGATTAAAATTTGTATCCAGCTAGCTTGCATTAGAATCACTAAAGGTTGTTGCATATTGATTATGAGAGTTCCTAAATGTCTTGTCTTGATTCTGATAAGAGCTTGCTTGCATTTAGAGAATGAAAAGCTTATATTAGATGGATCTTAATTATAATAAGAGGCCATTTAAGTGCAATGCGAGTGAGACATTGGCACAAGCCAATGCATTGTGTCTTATCTTTGCTGGAGTTTGAGTGTTGTTTCAGGTTCACTAGGTGTGCTCTTGGTTCACCATACATCCGAGTGAAAGAGGAAGGCTAATCCCATAGGGAAAGGTTGCTGATGTGTATTCAAATACACAAGGCAAGTGATCATCATCTAAGTCTGGAGGAGACTGATAATCAAAGGCATTGGACTTAAAAGGGGAAGGTTGATCAGTGGTTGAATGCATTGTCCATTTAGATGGAATGCTCCTGATCTTAAGGCTCATTGAGGCTCACTTCAAGTTTGGTGTGTTGCTCATTCCAAAATTGAGGAGGGGAGCAAAGTGAGCCACCTGATGATCCTTGGGGCTCAGTACCTGTGGTACTCAAGGCCATTGCATGCTGATCTAGAAAGAGATCATGCCGCAATGTAGGAGGAAGAAGGTCACTCAACAAGCTAAGTGAGGAGTGCTTGTATAGTAGACTGAGGTATCTCCTCTATGCAATGGTAATGTAGTGGAGGCTCAAGTATCAAGTCTGGAGAAGATGGTGGTACTCTCCACATGACTTATCAAAGAGCTAACATGCGCTCACCATTCAAGCTTGGACCTTCTCTATACTCGGTCTCAAGCTTGAGGGGGAGTGTGGATGAGCTTGCATGATAAGAGAAGGAGCTGTAAGGCTCAATGTGTGAGGATTCAAGTGGCGGATCAAGGAAGCCACTCCTCACCATCTAGACAAGGGAGTAAACATGATCTTAACACTTTATATATATTCATGATAGGTTTATCTCTTGAGAACTGATACACTTGTAGAATGATGTATCAGGTAACTTACTTGGATACTCAAGAAGACAAGGAGAAGATAGGCGTGTGTCTGACTTGAAAGAGAAGGAAAGAAGCCATGAAAGAAGGGAAGACACAAGCCATTCCAAGAAGGTGTTATGAAGCTTGTATGTCCTTGAATGCAATCTGGTGTAGTCTGAGCCTTGAACACAACAAGACGGTTGTGAGAAAGAGAGAGTGACCAAGATCAGTTCAAGAGAGTACTAGAAGGGTTTTGTTGTGTGCATTGAAGTCATTTGAGATGCACAAATGTGTTGAGGCCATGATCCAGGGTCTTTGTGTCCATCACACTGATGCTAAGACACAAAGACCCACTGGCCAATCCCTAGGCTTTGTGGAACCTACTCTTTTTCCCTCATCAAGGTTTTATCCCAAAAAGGGTTTTCTTTGGTTAGGTTTTTAATGAGGGGATTCTTCAAGGTTCCAAGCTTGACTTAGGATCACTGGAGTCAAGCTTGAGGGGGAGTGTTAACTTGAAGAAATGAAATGGAACCAAAGGATGAGTTTGGGTGAAGTTTGGGTCCGGTGCAAAGTTAGGGCAAGACCTCCGGAGATTTTCTAAGAAGGTTTTAGGAGTGTTTAAAGATGTGCAAAGTTAGGGTCAAGTCCAGGAGGGACTTAAACACCATTTAGAGACATTTGGGAGGAGATGGTCGACCGTGCAAAAATAGGGCGAACCGTACGGACTTGTACGGACCGTGCAAAAATAGGGCGACCCAAAGAAGTTCCCATTTGGCCTTTAAAGATTGTTGGGGAGTTTGTGCAAAAATAGGGTGAGTGGTACGGACAGGAGGTCCGTACCTTCGACCGTGCAAAAATAGGGCGAATGCTTTCCCGGATGAACCTGAAATGAAGCTGTGCAAACTTAGGGCGCAAGTGAAGCTTGTTCTGATCAAGAAGAATCAAAATTGCATCAAGAAAAGATGCCTTGCGCCAGGAAGAAGAGAGGAGATGACAGGCTGGTTCTGGTTGTCACTTGCTAGAAAGGAAGACCAAAGGAGACTATGTATCTAGCCAAAGAACAAGCCTGATTCATAGGAGCCTATGGGCAACCAATCACAAGCCTTCCTTCCCTTGACCAGATTCAAACTTGCCAGCCATCCTAGCCATTCATTCTCAAGTGATTTATTAGCCATTAGATTTAGGTTTCTGAGTTTAAAGCTTGTAAGCCTATATAAAGGCATGTGTGGCGATTTTAAAGCTTAAGGGAGTTTGGGGGGATTATCCTCTCTCCACTTCATAATAAAATTTGTGTTCTTGAATCTGATTCTCTCTAGTCTACCTCTTTCTTGGTCTCTCTAATCTATCTTAGTCTCTCTTAATCTCTGTTTCTGATTCAAGTTCATAAGTTAAAGATCAGACTTTTCTCATCATCAGTTCAAGCTTTCTCTTCTGCCATTAATGGCGATTTCTTTCACACAGCATGAGCTTTGATTTCCAACAAAATCAATATCATAGGAGTTATGATGAAGAAGTTATCCCACCTT
The DNA here is from genome assembly GCA_905132885.1 of Moricandia moricandioides. Taxonomy (NCBI): domain Eukaryota; kingdom Viridiplantae; phylum Streptophyta; class Magnoliopsida; order Brassicales; family Brassicaceae; genus Moricandia; species Moricandia moricandioides. The sequence continues at coordinate 8,289 of CAJHQQ010003425.1, forward strand.
TAACTGAAGTGATTCCAGTTTGTCCTGTTTGGAGATTTTGCATTTTCTTCTTGATTCTAATCAAACCAGAATGAATATCGATGTAAGAAGCTTGATTTGGACTCATAAATCAATGGATAATCACCCTGAATTTGAATCAATATCATAGGAGTTATGATGACGAAGTTATCCCACTTTTAACCGAAGTGATTCCAGTTTACACTGTTTGGAGATTTTGCAATTTCTTCTTGATTCTAGTTAAACCAGAATGACTCACGATGTAAGAAGCATGATTTGGAATCATAAATCAGTTTATAATCACCCTGAGGTTGAATCAATATCATAAGAGTTATGATGAAGAAGTTATCCCACTTTTAATCGAAGTGATTCTAGTTTACCCAGTTTGGAGATTTGGCAAGTTCTTCTTGATTCTAATCAAACCAGAATGAATCACGATTTAAGAAGCTTGATTTGGACTCATAAATCAGTGGATAATCACCCTGAATTTTAATCAATATCATAGGAGTTATGATGAAGAAGTTACCCCACTTTTAACAGAAGTGATTCCAATTTATCCTGTTTGGAGATTTTGCAATTTCTTCTTGATTCTAATCAAACCATAACGAATCACGATGTAAGAAGCTTGATTTGGACTCATAAATCAGTGGATAATCACCCTGAATTTGAATCAATATCATAAGAGATATGATGAAGAAGTTACCCCACTTTTAACCGAAGTGATTCCAATTTACCTTGTTTAGAGATTTTGCAATTTCTTCTTGATTCTAATTAAACCAGAATTAATAACGATGTAAGAAGCTTGATTTGGACTCATAAATCAGTGGATAATCACCCTGAAGTTGAATCAATATCATAGGAGTTATGATGAAGAAGTTATCCCACCTTTAACCGAAGTGATTCCAGTTTACCCTGTTTGGAGATTTTGCATTTTCATCTTGATTCTAATCAAACCAGAATGAATCACGATGTAAGAAGCTTGATTTGGACTCATAAATCAGTGGATAATCACCCTGAAGTTGAATCAATATCATAGGAGTTATGATGAAGAAGTTATCCCATTTTTAACTGAAGTGATTCCAGTTTATCCTGTTTGGAGATTTTGCAATTTTTTCTTGATTATAATCAAACCAGAATGAATCACGATGTAAGAAGCTTGATTTGGACTCATAAATTAGTTTATAATCACCCTAAAGTTGAATCAATATCATAGGAGTTATGATGAAGAAGTTACCCCACTTTTAACCGAAGTGATTCCAATTTACCCTATTTGGAGATTTTGCAATTTCTTCTTGATTCTAATCAAACCAGAATGAATCACGATGTAAGAAGCTTGATTTGCACTCATAAATCAGTGTATAATCACCCTGAATTAAAATCAATATCATAGGAGTTATGGTGAAGAAGTTATCACACATTTAACCAAAGTGATTCCAGTTTACCATGTTTGGAGATTTTGCATTTTTTCTTGATTCTATTCAAACCAAAATGAATCACGATGTAAGAAGCTTGATTTGGACTCATAAATCAGTTTATAATCAACCTGAAGTTGAATCAATATCATAGGAGTTATGATGAAGAAGTTATCCCACCTTTAACCGAAGTGATTCCAGTTTACCCTGTTTGGAGATTTTGTATTTTTTTCTTGATTCTAATCAAACCAGAATGAATAACGATATAAGAAGCTTGATTTGTACTCATAAATCAGTAGATAATCACCCTGAAGTTGAATCAATATCATAGGAGTTGTGATGAAGAAGTTATCCCCCTTTTAACCGAAGCGATTCCAGTTTACCTTGTTTTGAGATTTTGCAAATTCTTCTTGATTCTAGTTAAACCAGAATGAATCACGATGTAAAAATTTTGATTTGGAATCATAAATCAGTTTATAATCACCCTGAAATTGAATCAATATCATAGGAGTAATGACGAAGAAGTTATCCCACTTTTAACCGAACTGATTCTAGTTTACCCTATTTTGAGATTTGGCGATTTCTTCTTGATTCTAGTCAAGCCAGAATGATTCACGATGTAACAAGCTTGAATTGGAATCATAAATCAGTGGATAATCACCCTGAAGTTAAATCAATATCATAAGAGTTATGATGAAGAAATATCCCACTTTTAATCGAAGTAATTCCAGTTTACCCTGTTTTGAGATTTAGCAATTTCTTCGTGATTCTAACCAAATCAGAATGAATCGAGATTTAAGAAGCTTGATTTGGACTCATAAATCAGTGTATAATCACCCTGAAGTTGAATCAATATCATAGGAGTTATGGTGAAGAAGTTATCTCACCTTTAAGCGAAGTGATTCCAGTTTACCATGTTTGGAGATTTTGCAATTTCTTCTTAATTCTAGTTAAACCAGAATGAATCACGACGTAAGAAGCTTGATTTGGAATCATAAATAAGTTTATAATCACCCTGAAATTGAATCAATATCATAGGAGTTATGACGAAGAAGTTATCCCACTTTTAACCGAGGTGATTCTAGTTTACCCTGTTTTGAGATTTGGCAATTTCTTCTTGATTCTAATCAAGCCAGAATGAATCACGATGTAAGAAGCTTGATTTGGACTCATAGATCAGTGGATAATCACACTGAAGTTGAATCAATATCATAGGAGTTATGATGAAGAAGTTATCCCACTTTTAACCGAAGTGATTCTAGTTTACCCTGTTTGGAGATTTTGCAATTTCTTCTTGATTCTAATCAAACCAGAATGAATCACGATGTAAGAAGCTTGATTTGGACTCAGAAATCAGTTAATAATCACCCTGAAGTTGAATCAATATCATTGGATTTATGATGAAGAACTTATCCCACCTTTAACCGAAGTTATTCCAGTTTACCCTGTTTGGAGATTTTGTATTTTCTTCTTGATTCTAATCAAACCAGAATGAATCACGAAGTAAGAATCTTGATTTGGACTCATAAATCAGTGGATAATCACCCTGAAGTTGAATGAATATCATAGGAGTTATGATGAAGAAGTTACCCCACTTTTAACCGAAGTGATTCCAATTTACCCTATTTGGAGATTTTGCAATTTCTTCTTGATTCTAATCAAAGCAGAATGAATCACGATTTAAGAAGCTTGATTTGGACTCATAAATCAGTGTATAATCACCCTGAAGTTGAATCAATATCATAGGAGTTATGCTGAAGAAGTTATCCCACCTTTAACCGAAGTGATTCCAGTTTACCCAGTTTAGAGATTTTGCATTTTCTTCTTGATTCTAATCAAACCAGAATGAATCACCATGTAAAAATATTGATTTGGACTCATAAATCTGTGGATAATCACCCTGAAGTTAAATGAATATCATAGGAGTTATGATGCAGAAGTTACCCCACTTTTAACCGAAGTGATTCCAATTTATCCTGTTTGGAGATTTTGCAATTTCTTCTTTATTCTAATCAAACCAGAATGAATCACGATGTAAGAAGCTTGATTTTGACTCATAAATCAGTGGATAATCACCCTGAAGTTGAATCAATATCATAGGAGTTATGATGAAGAAGTTATCCCACTTTTAACCGAAGTGATTCCAGTTTACCCTATTTGGAGATTTTTTAATTTCTTCTTGATTCTAATCAAACCAGAATGAATCACGATGTAAGAAGCTTGATTTTGTTGACAAGAAGCAATAAATGGAGGTGTGATCATTAACAAGTAAAGAGAAGAAGAAGAAAGAGTCATCCGGATGGTTTCAAAGTCACTTGTCTGCACAGACTTATACAGTAACCTTATAAAAACGTATAAGGTATTATAAGGAAGGCAGAGTCGCCTATCTTAACCTAAAAAATCTTGGGAAGACAAGTGGGGTTGAGTTAACCAGCTGTCATAGTCAAGTTTGAATTCAAATGCAGATCTACTGCCAAAAGAGCTGTTGGGACAAAATACAACCTTTTATCCAGTCAGAATACTGTCTATTATCCAGTGTAGTCGTTTATCCAGTGTGCTGTTGATTCCCTCTCTCTTTCTCCTCTGTCTTTAAATTTAATTGTATGCAACCAGAAATAAATCAAGGAAAATATTTTCTCTCCTTCTCTCTCTCTCTCTCTCTTGTTCTTCATGTTCTTCATTCTCCAGCAATAAACTCTCTAAATCTCTCATTTTATCATGGTATCAGAGCAACAAAGCTCTTGAACCTACTCTTTCTTCCGCAAACACTCTGAATTTATTTCACTCTCTCTCATGTTCTTGTGTTCTTAGCGAGTTGAAATAAAGATGGATAGCAGCAACAACAACAACCGAACTCTCAGCATTCCTGTGACCTTAAAAGGAGTTAACTATCTCTTATGGGCCAGGATGGTGAAGATTACCCTTGGAGGAAAAGGTTTATGGAGCCATGTCTCAACAGAAGCAGCTCCAAAACAAACTATCCAAGGAGAAGATGGAAAGGAGATGGTGGTAGCTGATGAAGACAAATGGGGTCAGGAAGATCTCATGGTGCTCACAGCCCTCCTTAGCTCCCTTGAACCAGCTATTATGGAGTCTTACTCATACTGTGAGACCACCAAGCAGCTGTGGGATACTCTCTACAAAGTGTATGGAAATGTCTCCAACCTTACTAGAGTTTTTGAAGTGAAAAGAGCCATCAATGTTCTCAGCCAAGGAGATGGGGAGTTTCAACCTCATTTTGGCAAGTACATATCTCTTTGGGCAGAGTTGGAGTCACTAAGGCCTCACACAACTGACCCTGCCACTCTCTTAACAAGGCGTGAAGAGGACAAAGTATTTGGGCTACTGCTCACTCTCAACCCATCTTATGGAAGCCTGATTAAGCACATCTTGAGATCTGATAAGCTACCTGACCTGGATGAAGTATGTGCTCAAATCCAGAAGGAGGAAGGCTCAGTGGGCTTATTTGGAAGTAAAGGAGACTTAACCATGGCTCACCAAGCTGAGGAAGCAGTGGCAAACAAGGCAGCTTACAAGCAAGATGATAGGAAGACCTTGATCTGTGACCATTGCAAGAAAAAAGGCCACATGAAAGACAAGTGCTGGATTCTCCACCCTCACCTTAAGCCAAACAAGTTTAAGGAGCCACGCTTTCAGGATGCAAGAGCCCACCTCTCAACTGATGGAACTGAACCAGTGACTCCAAGCTCAATGTGCTCTAACAACAATGGTGGAGGAAGTTCCATGGCCTCTACATCAATGTACTCCACAGCAAGGACTAACCAGGATGAGATAATCAGGAAATCTGACTTGGATGCACTCATCAAGGCCTTGAAAGACAACTGTGGTATACCTAAAACTCTTGGATTCTCACATAATGCTTGTCACACTGCTGAGAGTTCTAAAAACATTTTTAAAAATACTAGACCATTGATTATTGATTCTGGTGCTTCTCACCACATGATTAGTGATTCTAGTTTAATTAAAAATGTGGAACCAGCACTAGGAAATGTGATGATAGCAAATGGTGATAAAATTCCTATAAGAGGTATAGGTGAATTGAAATTGTTTGATAAAGTTTCTAAGGCATTCTACATGCCCACCTTTGCTTCAAACCTTGTTTCTGTTAAAAAGGCCACAAATGATTTAAATTGCCATGTTACATTCACTCCTAATGAAGTTTATTTTCAGGATATTGAGTCAAGTAAGTTGCTTGGCAAGGGTGTAACCAAGGGAGACTTGTATTTGCTTGAGGACACTCAACCAACTTCTGATTTATCTTGCTATTTCAATTCTGTTTCTCAAATCCCTAAAAATGTAATATGGCATGCTAGATTAGGACATCCTCATTCACGTGCATTGAACATTTTGTTACCTAGCATTTCTTTTAAAAGTGATTGTGAGGCTTGTATCTTAGGAAAACATTGTAGGAGTGTAATTCCTAAATCAATGACCATCTATGATAATTGCTTTGATTTAATTCATTCTGATGTGTGGACTGCCCCTTGTGCATCTAGAGAACAACATAAGTACTTTGTGACATTCATAGATGAGAAATCTAAATACACATGGATCACACTGTTGCAATAAAAAGATAGGGTGCTAGAAGCTTTTAAAAATTTCCAAAACTATATCACTAACCGTTTCAATATTAAGATTAAAATTCTTAGATCAGATAATGGTGGTGAGTACACTAGCACAACCTTCAAACAACATCTATATGCACATGGGATCATCCAACAAACCAGTTGCCCTTACACACCTCAACAAAATGGTGTGGCAGAAAGGAAGAACAGACACTTAATGGAGGTAGCCAGGAGCATGATGTTCCATGGTAATGTGCCTAAAAGGTTTTGGGGAGATGCAGTAGTCACTGCCACTTACCTCATCAACCGCACACCTACAAGAGTGCTTCAAGATGCCACTCCATATGAGGTACTGAACAAAACTAAGCCTACTATAGATCATTTGTGTGTGTTTGGGTGTGTGTGCTTTGTCTTAGTTCCAGGAGAACTCAGAAACAAGTTAGAGGCCAGAAGCACAAAGGCAATGTTTATTGGGTATTCAACACATCAAAAAGGGTATAAATGCTATGTTCCAGACACTAGGAGAGTGTTAGTCTCCAGGGATGTCAAGTTCATAGAATCAACAGGCTATTAAGAGGAACAGAGTTGGGGAGAACTCAAGGATTTATCTCAATCTGCCTCAGACTGAGCCAACAACTTGAGAGTAATCATGGAAAGGCTTGGCATCAGTTTACCAAGGGAACCAGGGAAGGTCAGGAAGGAACCAACACAACCTGTAGAAGATGCAGTAGAAGATGTTGGAGTCCCTCATCCTGATCATGAGGGGGGTAATGGAAATGATGAGCAGCCTTCACCAGCTCAACCTGAAGAAAACTCAGTAGTTCATGATCAAGATGAGATACAACCAGAATCGGACACTGAGATTCAAGTGGAGGAGCTATACAATGGAAATGAAGCAGAACCTGAGCAGATACACCCTTTAAGAAGGAGCACAAGGACCAGGAAACCAGCTTCAAATTGGATCAACACAAGAGTATACTTCAATGCTGAAGCTGTAGCTCATCCAACCAGTGCAGCTTGCTCGCTTGCCCACTATCCAGAAGTGCATCAAGTCTTTATCAGTGAATTGGATCAAGAATACATTCCAAGGACATATGAAGAGGCTATGCAACATGAAGAGTGGAGAGCATCAGTTGGAGATGAGATGGGAGCCATGGTTAAGAATGACACATGGTTTGAGACAGTTCTTCCAAAGGAAAGAAAGTAGTAACCAGTCGGCTTTTATATACAATCAAGTATGGAGCCAATGGCAAGCCAGAGAGAAAGAAGACAAGATTAGTAGCAAGAGGGTACACTCAGGTCTATGGTGAAGATTATCTAGACACCTTTGCACTAGTGGCTAAGCTGCACACTATAAGAATCCTTCTATCACTTGATGTCAACTTGGAGTGGGCTTTATGGCAGATGGATGTCAAGAATTCTTTCCTACAAGGAGAGTTGGAGGATGAGGTGTACATGAGACCACCTCCTGGTATGGAGGACATGGTCAAACTAGGAAATGTTTTAAGGCCGAAGAAGGCAATTTATGGATTGAAGCAATCACCAAGAGCCTGGTATCACAAGCTGAGTATAACCTTAAATGGAAGAGGGTTTGTAAAATCAGAAGCTGACCATACTCTCTTCACCCTCACAAGTAAGCAAGGAATTGTGGTGATCCTGATCTATGTAGATGATATTATCATCACAGGAAGTAACAAGGAAGGTATCATCTATACTAAAGCTTTCCTTAAGTCTAGTTTTGATATTAAAGATTTGGGTGAGCTAAAGTACTTTCTAGGGATAGAAATGTGCCGCTCTAAAGAGGGGCTTTTCCTATCTCAAAGAAAGTACACACTTGATCTTTTAAATGAGATAGCAAAACTTGGAACAAGAGTAGCGAAGACACCACTTGAAGAAGGGTACAAAGTCTTGCGTGAGGGGGAGTTTGATGACACTGTGTTTGGCGACTTCAAGCTCTATAGAAGGATGGTTGGGAAGCTGATCTACCTGACCATTACAAGAACAGACATCTGCTTTGCTGTGAATCAAGTAAGCCAATATATGCAAGCACCAAAAGTCCATCATTGGAACATGGTGGAGAGGATCATGAGATATCTAAGGGAGGCTCATGGTCAAGGTGTTTGGATGGGATGCAACCAAAGCACAGAGATTGTGGGATATTATGATGCAGATTGGGCTGGTGATAGAGCGGACAAGAGGTCTACAACAGGCTATTGCACATTTATTGGAGGCAATCTTGTGACTTGGAAGAGCAAGAAACAAAAGGTGGTGTCTTGTTCAAGTGCTGAGGCAGAATATAGAGCAATGAGGAAGCTGACTAGTGAGCTCATCTGGATCAGGAACCTGCTAAGAGACTTAGGCATTGAGACAACATCACCAATCACCATGCACTGTGATAACCAGGCAGCCATTCATATAGCATCCAACTCAGTGTTTCATGAGAGGACAAAGCATATTGAAGTGGACTGTCACAAGGTTAGACAGGCAGTAGAGCAGAAGATCATACTACCTTGCTACACTAGATGTGAAGATCAACTAGCTGACATATTCACCAAGGCAGCTAGCAGAAAGGTTTGTGAGTCCATTCATCCCAAGCTTGGACTCATAGATCTCTCTTGTCACTGATCCTCTTGCCATGAAGGGTTCTACTCTTTTTCTTTTGCTTGGTTTTTATCCCAAGTGGTTTTTCCAAGTAAAGGTTTTAATGAGGGAATGCTTCATGGTTTCCAAGCTTGACCAAACTCTATGGTCAAGCTTGAGGGGGAGTGTTGACAAGAAGCAATAAAAGGAGGTGTGATCATTAACAAGTAAAGAGAAGAAGGAGTAAGAGTCATCCGAATGTTTTCAAAGTCACTTGTCTGCACAGACTTATAAAGTAACCTTATAAAAACGTATAAGATATTATAAGGAAGGAAGAGTCGCCTATCTTAACCTAAAGAAGCTTGGGAAGACAAGTGGGGTTGAGTTAACCAGCTGTCATAGTCAAGTTTGAATTCAAATCCAGATCTACTGACAAAAGAGCTATAGGGACAGAATACAGCCTTTTATCCAGTCAGAATACTGTCTATTATCCAGTGTAGTCTTTTATCCAGTGTGCTGTTGATTTCCTCTCTCTTTCTCCTATGTCTTTAAATCTAATTGTATGCAACCAGAAATAAATCAAGGAAAATATTTTCTCTCCTTCTCTCTCTCTAATGTAGAAATTTATCTCTCTCTCTCTCTTGTTCTTCATGTTCTTCATTCTCCAGCAATATACTCTCTAAATCTCTCATTTTATCAGATTTGGACTCAGAAATCAGTTTATAATCACCCTGAAGTTGAATCAATATCATAGGAGTTATGATGAAGAAGTTATCCCACTTTTAACCGAAGTGATTCCAATTTATCCTGTTTGGAGATTTTGCAATTTCTTCTTGATTCTAATCAAACCAGAATGAATCACGATGTAAGAATCTTGATTTGGACTCATAAATCAGTGGATAATCACCCTGAAGTTGAATGAATATCATAGGAGTTATGATGAAGAAGTTACCCCACTTTTAACCGAAGTGATTCCAATTTATCCTGTTTGGAGATTTTGCAATTTCTTCTTGATTCTAATCAAACCAGAATGAATCACGATGTAAGAAGCTTGATTTTGACTCATAAATCAGTGGATAATCACCCTGAAGTTGAATCAATATCATAGGAGTTATGATGAAGAAGTAACCCCACTTTTAACCGCAGTGATTCCAATTTATCCTGTTTGGAGATTTTGCAATTTCTTCTTGATTCTAATCAAACCAGAATGAATCACGATGTAAGAAGCTTGATTTGGAATCAGAAATCATTTTATAATCACCCTGAAGTTGAATCAATATCATAGTAGTTATGATGAAGAAGTTATCCCACCACCTTTAACCGAAGTGATTCCAGTTTACCCTATTTGGAGATTTTGCAATTTCTTCTTGATTCTAATCAAGCCAGAATGAATCGCAATGTAAGAAGCTTGATTTGGACTCATAATTCAGTGGATAATCACCCTGAAATTGAATCAATATCATAGGAGTTATGATGAAGAAGTTATCTCACTTTTAACCAAAGTGATTCGAGTTTACCCTGTTTAGAGATTTTGCAATTTCTTCTTGATTCTAATCTAACCAGTATGAATCACAATTTAAGAAGCATGATTTGGATTAATAAATCAGTGGATAATCAACCTGAAGTTGAATCAATATCATAAGAGTTATGATGAAGAAATTATCCCACTTTTAATCGAAGTAATTCCAGTTTACCCTGTTTTGAGATTTAGCAATTTCTTCTTGATTCTAATCAAAGGAGAATGAATCACGATTTAAGAAGCTTGATTTGGACTCATAAAACAGTGTATAATCACACTGAAGTTGAATCAATATCATAGGAGTTATGGTGAAGAAGTTATCCCACCTTTAACCGAAGGGATTCTAGTTTATCTTGTTTGGAGATTTTACATTTTCTTCTTGATTCTAGTTAAACCAGAATGAATCACGATGTAAGAAGCTTGATTTGGACTCATAAATCAGTTTATAATCATCCTGAAATTGAATCAATATCATAGGAGTTATGACGAAGAATTTATCCCACTTTTAACCGAGGTGATTCTAGTTTACCCTCTTTTGAGATTTGGCGATTTCTTCTTGATTCTAATCAAGCCAGAATGAATCACGATGTAAGAAGCTTGATTTGGACTCATAAATCAGTGGATAATCACCCTGAAATTGAATCGATATCATAGGAGTTATGATGAAGAAGTTATCTCACTTTTAACCGAAGTGATTCCAGTTTACCCTGTTTAGAGATTTTGTAATTTCTTCTTGATTCTAATCCAACCAGTATGAATCACAATTTAAGAAGCATGATTTGGATTCATAAATCAGTGGATAATCACCCTGAAGTTGAATCAATATCATAAGAGTTATAATGAAGAAATTATCCCACTTTTAATCGAAGTAATTCCAGTTTACCCTGTTTTGAGATTTAGCAATTTCTTCTTGATTCTAATCAAAGCAGAATGAATCACGATTTAAGAAGCTTGATTTGGACTCATAAAACAATGTATAATCACCCTGAAGTTGAATCAATATCATAGGAGTTATGGTGAAGAAGTTATCTCACCTTTAACCGAAGTGATTCCAGTTTACCATGTTTGGAGATTTTGCATTTTCTTCTTCATTCTAATCAAACCAGAATTAATCACGATGTAAGAAGTTTGATTTGGACTCAGAAATCAGTTTATAATCACCCTAAAGTTGAATCAATATCATAGGAGTTATGATGAAAAAGTTATCCCACCTTTAACCGAAGCGATTCCAGTTTACCCTATTTGGAGATTTTGCAATTTCTTCTTGATTCTAATCAAACCAGAATGAATCACGATGTAAGAAGCTTAATTTGGACTCATCAATCAGTTTATAATCACCGTGAAGTAGAATCAATATCATCGGAGTTATGATGAAGAAGTTATCCCACTTTTAGTCGAAGTAATTCCAGTTTACCCTGTTTTAAGATTTGGCAATTTCTTCTTGATTCTAATCAAAGCAGAATGAATCACGATTTAAGAAGCTTGATTTGGACTCATAAAACAATGTATAATCACCCTGAAGTTGAATCAATATCATAGGAGTTATGGTGAAGAAGTTATCTCACCTTTAACCGAAGTGATTCCAGTTTACCATGTTTGGAGATTTTGCATTTTCTTCTTGATTCTAATCAAACCAGAATTAATCACGATGTAAGAAGCTTGATTTGGACTCAGAAATCAGTTTATAATCACCCTAAAATTGAATCAATATCATAGGAGTTATGATGAAAAAGTTATCCCACCTTTAACCGTAGCGATTCCAGTTTACCCTATTTGGAGATTTTGCAATTTCTTCTTGATTCTAATCAAACCAGAATGAATCATGATGTAAGAAGCTTGATTTGGACTCATCAATCAGTTTATAATCACCGTGAAGTTGAATCAATATCATCGGAGTTATGATGAAGAAGTTATCCCACTTTTAGTCGAAGTAATTCCAGTTTACCCTGTTTTAAGATTTGGCAATTTCTTCTTGATTCTAATCAAAGCAGAATGAATCACGATTTAAGAAGCTTGATTTGGACTCATAAATCAGTGTATAATCACCCTGAAGTTAAATCAATATCATAGGAGTTATGGTGAAGAAGTTATCCCACCTTTAACCGAAGTGATTCCAGTTTACCGAGTTTGGAGATTTTGCATTTTCTTCTTGATTCTAATCAACCAGAATGAATCATGATGTAAGAAGCTTGATTTTGACTCATAAATCAGTGGATAATCACCCTGAAGTTCAATCAATATCATAGGAGTTATCATGAAGAAGTTATCCCACTTTTAACCGAAGTGATTCCAATTTACTTTGTTTGGAGATTTTGCAATTTCTTCTTGATTCTAATCAAACCAGAATGAATCACGATGTAAGAAGCTTGATTTGGACTCAGAAATCAGTTTATAATCACCCTGAAGTTGAATCAATATCATAGGAGGTATGATGAAGAAGTTATCCCACCTTTAACCAAGTGATTCCAGTTTACCCTGTTTGAAGATTTTGCATTTTCTTCTTGATTCTAATCAAACCAGAATGAATCACGATGTAAGAATCTTGATTTGGACTCATAAATCAGTTTATAATCACCCTGAAATTGAATCAATATCATAGGAGTTATGACGAAGAAGTTATCCCACTTTTGACCGAGGTGATTCTAGTTTACCCTATTTTGAGATTTCGCGATTTCTTCTTGATTCTAATCAAGCCAGAATGAATCACGATGTAAGAAGCATGATTTGGACTCATAAATCAGTTTATAATCAACCTGAAGTTGAATCAATATCATAGGAGTTTTGATGAAGAAGTTATCCCACCTTTAACCGAATTGATTTCAGTTTACCCTATTTGGAGATTTTGCATTTTGTTCTTGATTCTTATCAAACCAGAATGAATAACGATGTAAGAAGCTTGATTTGGACTCATAAATCAGTGGATAATCACCTAGAAGTTAAATCAATATCATAGGAGTTATGATGAAGAAGTTATCCCCCTTTTAACCGAAGCGATTCCAGTTTACCCTTGGAGATTTTGCTACTTCTTCTTGATTCTAGTTAAACCAGAATGAATCACGATGTAAAAAGTTTGATTTGGAATCATAAATCAGTTTATAATCACCCTGAAATTGAATCAATATCATAGGAGTTATGACGAAGAAGTTATCCCACTTTTAACCGAGGTGATTCTAGTTTACCTTATTTTGAAATTTGGCTATTTCTTCTTGATTCTAATCAAGCCAGAATGAATCACGATGTAAGAAGCTTGATTTGGACATATAAATCAGTGGATAATCACCCTGAAGTTGAATCAATATCATAGGAGTTATGGTGAAGAAGTTATCTCACCGTTAACCGAAGTGATTCCAGTTTACCTAGTTTGGGGATTTTGCATTTTCTTCTTGATTCTTATCAAACCAGAATGAATCATGATGTAAGAAGCTTGATTTTGACTCATAAATCAGTGGATAATCACCCTGAAGTTCAATCAATATCATAGGAGTTATGATGAAGAAGTTATCCCACTTTTAACCGAAGTGATTCCAGTTTGCCCTATTTGGATATTTGGCAATTTCTTCTTGATACTAATAAAACCAGAATGAATCACGGTGAAAGAAGCTTGATTTGGACTCATAAATCAGTTTATAATCACCCGGAAGTTGAATCAAGATCATACGAGTTATGATGAAGAAGTTATCCCACTTTTAACCGAAGTGACTCCAGTTTACCCTGTTTGGAGATTTTGCAATTTCTTCTTGATTCTAATCAAACCAGAATGAATCACGATGTAAGAAGCTTGATTTGGACTCATAAATCAGTTTATAATCACCCTGAATTTGAATCAATATCATAGGAATTTGGTGAAGAAGTTATCCCACCTTTAACCAAAGTGATTCCAGTTTAACATGTTTGGAGATTTTGCGTTTTCTTCTTGATTCTATTCAAATCAGAATGAATCACGATGTAAGAAGCTTGATTTGGACTCATAAATCAGTTTATAATCAACCTGATGTTGAATCAATATCATAGGAGATTTGATGAAGAAGTTATCCCACCTTTAACCGAATTGATTCCAGTTTACCATATTTGGAGATTTTGCATTTTGTTCTTGACTCTAATCAAACCAGGATGAATAACTATGTAAGAAGCTTGATTTGGACTCATAAATCAGTGGATAATCACCCTGAAGTTGAATCAATATCATAGGAGTTATGATGAAGAAGTTATCCCCCTTTTAATCAAAGCGATTCCAGTTTACCCTGTTTGGAGATTTTGCAATTTCTTCTTGATTCTAATCAAACCAGAATGAATAAAGATGTAAGAAGCTTGATTTGGACTCATCAATCAGTTTATAATCACCCTGAAGTTGAATCATTATCATAGGAGTTATGATGAAGAAGTCATCTCACTTTTAACCAAAGTGATTCCAGTTTACCCTGTTTAGAGATTTTGCAATTTCTTCTTGATTCTAATCTAACCAGAATGAATCACGAATTAAGAAGTTTGATTTGGATTCATAAATCAGTGGATAATCACCCTGAAGTTGAATCAATATCATAAGAGTTATGATGAAGAAGTTATCCCACCTTTAACCGAAGTGATTCCAGTTTACCATGTTTGGAGATTTTGCAATATCTTCTTGATTCTAATCAAACCAGAATGAATCACGATGTAAGAATCTTGATTTGGACTCATAAATCAGCGGATAATCACCCTGAAGTTGAATGAATATCATAGGAGTTATGATGAAGAAGTTACCACACTTTTAACCGAAGTGATTCCAATTTATTCTGTTTGGAGATTTTGCAATTTCTTTTTGATTCTAATCAAACCCAAATGAATCACGACGTAAGAAGCTTGATTTTAACTCATAAATCAGTGGATAATCACCCTGAAGTTGAATCAATATCATAAGAGTTATGATGAAGAAGTTATCCCACCTTTAACCGAAGTGATTCCAGTTTACCATGTTTGGAGATTTTGCAATATCTTCTTGATTCTAATCAAAGCAGAATGAATCATGATTTAAGAAGTTTGATTTGGACTCATAAATCAGTGTATAATCACCATGAAGTTGAATCAATATCATAAGAGTGATGGTGAAGAAGTTATCCCATCTTTAACCGAAGTGATTCCAGTTTACCCAGTTTGGAGATTTTGCATTTTCTTCTTGATTCTAATCAAACCAGAATGAATAACGATGTAAGAATCTTGATTTGGACTCATAAATCAGCGGATAATCACCCTGAAGTTGAATGAATATCATAGGAGTTATGATGAAGAAGTTGCCACACTTTTAACCGAAGTGATTCCAATTTATTTTGTTTGGAGATTTTGCAATTTCTTTTTGATTCTAATCAAACCAGAATGAATCACGATGTAAGAAGCTTGATTTTAACTCATAAATCAGTGGATAATCACCCTGAAGTTGAATCAATATCATAAGAGTTATGATGAAGAAGTTATCCCACTTTTTACCGAAGTGATTCCAGTTTACCCTGTTTGGAGATTTTGCAATTTCTTCTTGATTCTAATCAAACCAGAATGAATCACGATGTAAGAAGCTTGATTTGGGCTCAGAAATCAGTTTATAATCACCCTGAAGTTGAATCAATATCATAGGAGTTATGATGAAGAAGTTATCCCACCTTTAACCGAAGTGATTCCAGTTTATCCTATTTGGAGATTTTGCAATTTCTTCTTTATTCTAATCAAACCAGAATGAATCACGATGTAAGAATCTTTATTTGTACTCATCAATCAGTTTATAATCACCCTGAAATTAAATCAATATCATAGGAGTTATGATGAAGAAGTTATCCCAGTTTTAGTCGAAGTAATTCCAGTTTACCCTGTTTTGAGATTTGGCAATTTCTTTTTCATTCTAATCAAAGCAGAATGAATCACGATTTAAGAAGCTTGATTTGGACTCATAAATCAGTGTATAATCACCCTGAAGTTGAATCAATATCATAGGAGTTATGGTGAAGAAGTTATCCCACCTTTAACCGAAGTGATTCCAGTTTACCCAGTTTGGAAATTTTGTATTTTCTTCTTGATTCTAATCAAACCAGAATGAATCACGATGTAAGAAGCTTGATTTGGACTCATAAATCAGTGGATAATCACCCTGAAGTTGAATCAATATCATAGAGTTATGATGAAGAAGTTACCCCACTTTTAACCGAAGTGATTCCAATTTATCCTGTTTGGAGATTTTGTTGATCTGAGTAAATAAAGAAGAGGATGAGAGCACTTAGTCTTAGGAATTAGATCAAGGAGGGGTTGGTGCAAAGTTAGGGCAAGTGTACGGATAGTACGGACTGTACGCCCGGCTGTACGGACTACTTGACCCAAACACACTTTATCTCGACCAAGAACACATTTTGGTCTTGGGCAAAAATAGGGCAAAACTGTACGGATGGTATTTGGCCATACAGTTTATCATTTGTACCCTCCGGAGTTCAAACTTGGATAACAAGGAAGCACGGAAGCTAAGGTAAACGCATGGGAGGTTAAAAGGAAGGTTAACTTGAGTTGGATCGGTAAAGAAGGGAGATAAGGTTCTTGATAAGAAAGGGAGAAGGCTCGACCTTTACAGCCTGTCTAAGAGCTGGAAAGGAGAAAGGATCAAGTTAAGATGCCAAATGCATCTAGCCTTCTCAACCAAGTATTCAAAATAGGCGTGCCTACTCCTTAAGTGTGTCCATGTTAACCATCTGATTACCATTCCTATTATGACCGTTTGTGGCTTAGATTAAGGCTCCCTCTCTATATATTGTAACACATACTCAGAGTAATAAATCAAGCAAACATTTTCCGTGATACTCTCTCTCTCTCTCTCACTCTTGTTCATCATGAACACTACTCTCTAAATCTCGGATACACTTCATTCTTCTCTTAGATTCTCATACTTATCTCTTTTACTCTAAAAATCTCATGGTATCAGAGCCAGGTTCCTCATATCCTGGTGTTTGAATCCTCTTTCTTTCATCTTCATTTCGTGTTCAAGCTGTTCTTGAGAGATGGAAGGAAGCAAGATAGTGGTGATGGTTCCGGTTACACTTAAAGCTCGTGGAAACTACCTGTTGTGGTCTCGCCTAGTGAAGACTACGGTTGGGAGCAAGGGTTTGTGGAGTCATGTGTCTGATGGAGCTCCAAAACCAGTTGCTGACAAGGATAAAGGCACAGAAGAATCTGCTCTTGCTGATCAACAGACGTGGATCCAAGATGACATGATGGTTCTAACCATGATTCACGGGTCTCTAGATGCATCTATCCTTGAAGCATACAGCTACTGTGAGACGCCAAAGGATTTATGGGAGACACTCCAGAAGATCTATGGAAACACATCCAATCTGAGGCGGGTGTTTGAGATAAAGAGGGCTATCAACACTCTTGTGCAAGAAGAGGTGGAGTTCACTAAACACTTGGGAAAGTTCAGGGCCTTATGGTCTGAACTAGAGATGCTCAGACCAAAAACAACTGATCAAGATATCCTCATGGAGAGGCGTGAGCAAGATCAGGTGTTTGGATTACTTCTGACTCTGAATCCAGCCTTCAATGATTTGATTAAAAACATACTGAGATCCTCAAAGCTTCCAACCTTAGAGGAAGTATGTGCTCAAATCCAGAAGGAGGAAGGGTCTTTGGGATTGTTTGGTGGTAAGGGGGAACTCTCTCTTGATAACAAGGCTGAGGCTGTTCAAGCTAACAAAGCTATGTAGAGATCAGATAAAAGGAGAAGTGGTGAGGATAGAAGGTTTGGAGGTAACTGTGATCATTGCAAGAAGCCGGGTCACAAGAGGAGCCAATGCTGGATACTCCATCCCCACCTCAAGCCTGTGAAGTTTATGAAGGATAGAGATGGAAGAGCCCACCTCTCAGCAGAAACAAGTGAAGCTGGTCCATCTGGAGCTAGTTCAACAATGCGTGAAGGTGAAGGAAAGGCCTTGGCTTCTCAACACACGCCCTTGAAGAGCATGGAGCATGAACTGGTCAGGAGATCAGACATTGATGCTCTAATCAAGGCTCTCAAGGAGAATGGTAATGTATCTGGTAACCCCTTAGGGTACTCCTATGCTGCATATAACCTAATGAATATCCCTGATAAATCATATGTTGCATCTCAATGGCTTAAGAACCTTAGTCATTTAGAACATAAACTTGAAATGCCTAGTTCCCACACTGCTCATAGCACATGTAAACCTCTAATAGTTGATTCAGGGGCATCTCATCATATGATCAGTGACAATAGTCTTATAAAGAATATAGAACCTGCTCATGGTCATGTAATGATTGCAAATGGAGATAGAGTAGCAATAAAAGGAATAGGCACATTAAGACTGTTTGACAAGGATTCTAAAGCTTTCTATATGCCTGAATTCACATCTAATCTTCTATCTGTTAAGAAATGCACAACTGATTTACATTGCAATGTTATATTCAGTCCTAATGATGTGAAGTTTCAGGATATTGAGAGCCATAAGTTGATTGGAAAGGGAGTTGCAAGAGGAGACCTCTATATGTTGGAAGACACAGATCCCATTTCTAGTCTTTGTTACTCGTTTAGTTCTACTTCTGTCTTGAATAAAAATGCATTATGGCATGCTAGATTAGGACATCCACATGTTAGAGCTCTAAGTTTAATGTTACCAGGTGTCATATATAAAAATAATGAATGTGAAGCATGTATCTTGGGTAAGCATTGTAAATCAGTCTTTCATAAATCCACTACTTTATATGAGAAGTGCTTTGATCTTGTGCATTCTGATGTATGGACTGCCCCTTGTTTATCTAGGGAAAATTACAAGTACTTTGTAACATTCATTGATGAAAAATCGAAATACACCTGGATAACACTCATTCAAACTAAAGATAGAGTGCTTGATGCATTTAGAAATTTCCAGACTTATGTAACTAACCACTATAATGCCAAGATAAAGATTTTCAGGTCTGACAATGGTGGTGAGTACACAAGCTTGGCCTTCAAGCAACACTTATCTCAACATGGGATTCTCCATCACACAAGCTGCCCTATACACCCCAACAAAATGGAGTTGCTGAAAGGAAGAATACACATCTGATGGAAGTTGCTAGATCCATCATGTTTCAGTCAAATGTTCCAAAGAGGTTTTGGAGTGATGCTGTGATGACTGCGTGCTACCTGATCAATAGGATACCAACCAGGGTATTGGATAACAAGGCTCCATTTGAGGTGTTAAACAAGGAGAAGCCAGTATTACATCATATGAGAGTGTTTGGGTGTTTGTGCTTTGTGCTAGTACCAGGAGAAATGAGGAGCAAACTGGAACCAAGAAGCACAAGAGCAATGTTTATTGGCTACTCAGCAACACAGAAGGGTTACAAATGCTTTTATCCAAAGCCAAGAAGAGTTCTGGTGTCAAGGGATGTGAAGTTTGTGGAATCCAAAGGATACTATGAAGAGAAGAGCTGGGATGATTTGAATGATCTATCTCAAGCATCTGATAAGGCAACTAGCCTCTGGATCATTCTTGAAGGTCTTGGGATTAATATGACCCAGGATCAGATAAGGCAAGGAGTGCCTAACACTCATGAAGCTGAAGATCAAACCAACCATGATCATGAAGGGGGAAATGGACCTGAGGTTGAAGATCAAGAAGAAGGCTCAGGAAGTCATGATCAAGGTGAAGTTCCAAATGAAGATGGAAGTGAAGGAAACCATGATCCTGAAGAAGAAGGTCATGGAAGTCAGGAAGAACAAGTAGTAGAGGTTCCACTAAGAAGAAGCACACGGATAAGAAGGGATCCATCCAACTGGATAAACACCAGGGTATACTACAATGCACAAGCAGTAGCACATCCTAATCAAATGGTATGCTCACTTGCTGAAATTCCAAAAGAGCATTGTGCATTCATCACAAGTCTAGATGAAAGTCATGTTCCAAGTTCTTATGAGGAAGCAATGGAGGATGAAGAATGGAGAAGCTCAGTGGCTGATGAAGCAAATGCAATGATAAAGAATGAAACATGGTATGAAAGTGAGTTGCCTAAAGGGAAAAAGGCTGTGACCAGTAGATGGATTTTCACTATCAAGTTCCTACCAAATGGAAAGATAGAAAGGAGGAAGACAAGACTGGTGGCTAGAGGGTTTACACAAACCTATGGAGAAGACTATATAGATACTTTTGCCCCGGTTGCCAAACTTCACACTATCCGGATTGTCCTATCTGTGGCGACTAATCTAAAGTGGGATCTATGGCAAATGGATGTGAAGAATGCATTCCTCCAGGGAGAGCTTGAAGATGAAGTATACATGAAGCCTCCACCAGGTCTTGAAAGTCTTGTCAAACCAGGGAATGTGTTGAGATTAAAGAAAGCTATATATGGTCTAAAGCAGTCTCCTAGAGCTTGGTACAACAAGCTGAGTACTACTTTGAATGGACGAGGCTTCAGGAGATCAGAATTGGATCACACACTCTTCACTCTCACCACATCCTCAGGTATCATTGTCCTTCTAGTTTATGTTGATGATATCATCATAACTGGAAGTGACAAAGAAGGTATAAAGGATACAAAAGACTATCTGAAATCTGTGTTTGAAATCAAAGACTTAGGGGAGATGAAATACTTCCTTGGGATTGAGATATGTAGATCCAAGGAAGGTCAATTCATGTCCCAAAGGAAATAGACACTTGATCTTTTGAAAGATGCAGGTAAACTTGGTGGAAAGATAGCCAAAATGCCACTGGAAGATGGATATAAGGTTCCACGTGAGGGGGAGCTTGAGAGCACTCAACTCTTTGAAGATCCTAAACTCTATAGGAGGATGGTTGGTAAGTTAATCTATTTGACCATTACTCGTCCTGACATTTTTTTTGCTGTGAACCAGGTGAGCCAGCATATGCAAGAGCCAAGAGATCATCACTGGAGGATGGTGGACAGGATCCTAAGCTATCTAAATGGATCACCAGGCCAAGGAGTATGGATGGGCTGCAATGAAAGCACTGAAGTAGTAGGCTATTGTGATGCAGATTGGGCAGGAGACAGAGCTGATAGAAAGTCCACCACAGGCTATTGCACCTTCATTGGTGATGCGTCCCTAGGATGCTCTTTGGTTGATGGGAATGGATAATCCTTGCAAGAACGAATCTAAAGACTCAAGTCCTTCAAGGCGTGTGGATCGGATGGTGACACAAGAGGGATGAATGAACTCTTGATACTCCTAGGTGAATGGTTTGGATATTACACACCAAACTAAGCACCCTTAACTCTGGATATGACACACCAGAACTCGGCACACTTCTTTTAGAGAGAGAGAGAGCCGCAAAAGATGAATAACTTGTATAGAAAAGATTGCGATGAGTACAATAGGGCATAAGGGACCCTTTAAATAAGAAACCAGAGACATGCCTCTAGGGTTTCGACAATGATTCAAAAAAGGAAAGAAATAAAAACTATAGTCTAAAGTTTAAAATGAAATAACATGTAACTTCTATTAGTCTTGGACCGAGTGTAGCACTTAGGTGATTTGTAGACATGTTGTGGCCTCGTTAAAAACCTTCCTTCTAGAAAACCTCGTGGGACAAAACCAAAAGCAAGGAAAAGAGCACGCACTCCATGTCTGCCTAGACACTACCTCAGTTTGGTGTAGAGATGGCTTGAATGGTGATCAAGACATCTCGGATCAAACCTTGTCCAAGACCTTCTTGTTGTGGATGTGAAGTGAGTAATCCAACAACATTCTCCTTAAGCTTCTTGACTCTGGAACGAGTCATGGGACCTTCATGAATGGTTAGAGCATCCTCATCAAATGGTTGATGCATTGTGGCTTCATGTTGCTCATCTAAACTCTCCCCATTGTCTTCCTTAGTGATCCGGTCCATGATCACATCATCCCCTCCCTCTTGAAAAGGATTTGTCCTCAAATCAGGTCCATCTACAACAAAAGGAGCCAAGTCAGTGACATTGAAGCTATTTGATACATCGTACTTACCTTGGAGATCAAGCTTGTAGGCATTGTCATTGATCTTGTGGATGATCTCAAAGGGTCCATCAACCCTTGGCATCAGTTTGGACTTCCTCTCGTTGGGGAACCTATCCTTCCTTAGGTGCAACCAGACTTGGTCACCAACTTCAAAGGTTCTCACACGTCTCCCCTTGTTTGCTTGCTTCTCATACAGCTTGGTCTTCTGCTCAATGTTTAGTCTAGCCTTCTCATGAATCTGTTGAACCAACTCGGCTTTCTTCTTGCCATCTAGACTTGTCCTTTCACACTCAGGTAAAGGCATTAGATCCAAAGGAGAGGTGGGATTGAACCCATAAACAATTTCAAATGGTGAATACTTAGAAGCAGAATGCATAGCATGATTGTATGCAAATTCACAATGTGGTAAGTATTCTTCCCATGTTCTTAAGTTCTTTCTAATGAATGCACGCAGGAGTGTTCCTAATGTCCTATTAACTACCTCAGTTTGCCCATCAGTTTGTGGATGACATGTAGTAGAGAACAAAAGCTTAGTGCCTAACTTAGACCAAAGTGTCTTCCAAAAGTAACTAAGAAACTTAGTGTCCCTATCAGAAACTATGGTTCTAGGCATGCCATGCAAACGTACAACCTCCTTAAAGAACAAGTTAGCTATATGCAATGCATCATCAGTCTTATGACATGCTATGAAATGTGCCATCTTAGAGAACCTATCAACAACAACAAAGATAGAATCCTTTCCAGTCCTAGTTCTAGGCAAACCAACAATGAAATCCATAGAAATGTCATTCCAGGGATGGTGTGGAATAGGTAAAGGAGTATACAAACCCTGGTTTTGAACTTGGGACTTGGCATGCTTGCAAGTAGCACACCTTTCACATATCCTCTCCACATCTCTCTTCATATGCGGCCAATAGAAGTGATCCTGTAAAACTTTTAGAGTCTTGGCAATCCCAAAGTGTCCCATTAGACTGCCCCCATGGGATTCCCTGACAAAAAGATCTCTCAAAGAGCAATTAGGCACACACAATCTATTGTCATAGAACAAGTAATCATCCTTTCTAAAGTAATGCCCTGAGGCAAACTTAGCACATGAAGCATAAGCTTCCTTGAAGTCATGATCAGTATCATACATGTCTTTTATCTGCTCAAATCCAAGTATCTTAGCATCTAGAGTGGTCAAGAGAACATACCTCCGAGATAGTGCATCAGCAACTACATTCTCCTTACCTTGTTTATACTTGATCACGTATGGGAAGGTCTCAATGAATTCAACCCACCTTGCGTGTCTCTTGCTAAGCTTACTCTGCCCTTTTAGATACTTGAGGGACTCATGATCAGTGTGGATGACAAACTCTTTGGGCCACAAGTAATGTTGCCACGTTTGTAATGCCCTCACCAAGGCATAGAGCTCTTTGTCATAAGTTGCATAGTTGAGTGTGGCTCCTCCAAGCTTCTCACTGAAGTATGCAATGGGTTTCCTATCCTGCATCAACACGGCACCAATACCAATTCCTGATGCATCACATTCTATTTCAAAAGTTTTAGAAAAGTCAGGAAGCATAAGAAGAGGTGATTGAGTAAGCTTCTCTTTTAGGCTTTGGAAAGCCTTCTCTTGTGCTTCTCCCCACTTGAAACCAACATCCTTCTTGATAACTTCAGTTAAGGGAGCTGCAATGGTGCTAAAGTCCTTGACAAATCTCCTATAGAAGCCGGCAAGTCCATGGAAGCTCCTCACTTCTCCTACTGAGGTTGGACTCGGCCATTCCTTGATTGCCTTGATCTTCTCTTCATCAACCTTAACTCCATCTGCACTCACAACAAAGCCTAGGAAAACCAAGTTATCTGTGCAAAAGGTGCACTTCTTTAGGTTGGCATAAAGCTTCTCATCTCTTAGAACACTCAAGACAGCCTTAAGATGATCTAAATGCTCTTCTAAGTTCTTGCTATACACTAAGATGTCATCAAAGTATACTACAACCGAAATGCCTATGAATGATCTAAGCACATGATTCATTAACCTCATGAATGTACTAGGTGCATTGGTTAATCCAAATGGCATAACTAACCACTCATACAATCCATGCTTAGTTTTAAATGCAGTTTTCCATTCATCTCCTTCTTTCATCCTAATCTGATGATAACCACTTTTTAAATCTATCTTAGAAAAGATGCAAGAACCATGTAATTCATCAAGCATATCATCAAGTCTAGGGATAGGGTGGCGATACTTCACTGTGATGTTGTTGATTGATCTACAATCAACACACATTCGCCATGTACCATCCTTCTTAGGCACTAGGAGCACTGGTACAGCACATGGGCTCAAACTCTCTCGGATATAGCCCTTCTCCATGAGTTCTTCCACTTGTCTTTGCAACTCCTTGGTCTCAACCGGATTGCTTCTATATGCTGGACGGTTTGGAAGTGTTGATCCTGGCACAAAGTCTATCTGGTGCTCAATCCCTCTCAATGGTGGTAGACCAATGGGATTGTCCTCTGGAAACACATCTTGGAACTCCTGTAAAAGAGAAACCATCTCACTCGGATACACCGGTGTAGGGTCAGTTAAGTTCAATAGAGTCTCCTTAAACACAAGTAATATAGCTGATTGTTTAGAGTTGAGAGTTCTTTTGATATCACCCATGTTTGCATAGAAGTTTGGCTGCTTAGTTCCAGCCGGTTTTAGATCAATCTCCTTCTTCTTTTGGAGTTGAACTTGATCTTGTTGCACTTCCTTGGGTGTCAAGGGAACCAGAGTAGTCTTCTTGCCCTTGAACAGAAAGGAATGCTTGTTGGTGAAGCCATCATGGATCACACGCCTATCAGATTGCCATGGCCTTCCAAGGAGTATGTGACCAGCTTGCATTGGCAACACATCACACAAGACTTCATCTTCATATCTCCCAATGGATAAGGGAATAAGAACTTGACTTGAGACCTTCATGGTGCCTTCTTCATTCAGCCATTGCAACCGGTATGGCTTGGGATGCTTTTGAACCTTCAAACCCAACTTCTGGACCATTGTCTCACTCGCAGCATTCACACAACTTCCTCCATCTACAATGAGGCTGCACACTTTTCCTTGGACCAAGCACCGGGTGTAGAAGAGGTTCTCACGCTGCTCTAGCTCCTCAGCCTTGTTTTGCAAGCTTAGAAGTCTTCTTGCTACTAAAAGCTTCCCCTGGACTGGTCCTTCTTCAAGCTCTTCCTCAGTGTCTTCTTGGTCAGACTCGGTGTTGTCTTCTCCTGAGGTGTACTCTCCATCTTCTCGCAAGAACATGACTCTCTTGTTGGTACACTCATTGGCATAGTGCCCTCTTCCTTGGCACTTGAAGCACTTGACATCACGAGCTCTGGAACTAGATGCCTCAACCTTGCCCTTGCCCTTGTCAAGAGCACTGATCGGTTTGGCCTCTTCTCTTGGATAGGACTTGTTGTCCTTTTGGAATGGTTTAGACTCCTTAGCATAAGGTGTCTTCTCTTCTTTGTGGTGTAACCGGTTGGAGCCATACTGATTGCGTGAGGGTCCTCTCCTCTTGAGTTGTTGCTCAACAAGGATAGCCTTGTGTAGCATCTCTTCTAGCTCCACATAATGTTGCATCTCAACATTGTCTTGTATCTCTCGGTTTAAGCCACAAAGGAACCTTGACATGGTTGCTTCTCTATCCTCTGATATGTTGGCCCTCAACATAAGCAACTCCATCTCTTGGTAATACTCCTCCACTGATCTTGAACCTTGTGTAAGCTTCCTCAACCGGTGGTGCAAGTCTCTAAGGTAATGGCTTGGAACAAACCTCTTGCGCATGATTGACTTCATCTCTGTCCAAGTCTCAACCGGTTCCTCTCCATTCCTTCTACGAGTTGTGAGGTATTGATCCCACCAACTCAAGGCATAGTCATAGAACTCAGTGGCAGCAATTTGAATCTTCTTGTGGTTGGTGTATTGCTTGCACTGGAAGACTAGCTCAATCTTCTTCTCCCACTCAAGATAGGCATCCGGATCAGCCTTGCCATGGAATGGGGGTATTTTGATCTTCAAACCGGCAAGATCATCTCCTTGATTCACTCTTCTCTCATGGGCACGTCTAGGTCTTCTTGAGGATGAGCTGAGGTGATCATACTCGTCATCAGTCTCCTCATAACCATCATGCTCTTGGCGAGTGGTTTGGCGATGTGCTTGGTGTGCCGCTTGTGGTCTCTCTTCTCTCCTAGTCTCTTGGTTTGGTAAGTGACTAGTGGCT
This sequence comes from Moricandia moricandioides, assembly GCA_905132885.1. Lineage (NCBI taxonomy): Eukaryota > Viridiplantae > Streptophyta > Magnoliopsida > Brassicales > Brassicaceae > Moricandia > Moricandia moricandioides. The sequence continues at coordinate 34,577 of CAJHQQ010003425.1, forward strand.
CTCCTTATATCTTCTCTTAACTCTCTTCTGATGTCACTGAGGCTGGTCCTCATCATCTCGGTCATGGTGGCTACCATGCTTTGGTTAAGTTGCTCGGTCATGGCTTCCATGAGGAGTTTGTTTCTCCTGACGAGTTCGGCCTCTTCCTCAGACTCGGACACCATTGTACCTGCTTATAAACAAACAAGACAACCAGTAAAGAGTTCTAGGGAAGAAGACAAGCAAAAAGGAAAAGAAAAACAAGTAAAAAGGAAAAGCAAAGAATCGTACAATGCAAGACAAAGTGAAATGGAAATCGCCTAAGAAAAGGAAATCGGTTCAAGCAAAATGGAATAGCTTCTAATCCTTTTCCTAAACTCTTCTAAGCTTTCCTAGCAACCTAATAAGCTTCTCTTACTCGTGTTCTAGGGGATAAACAACTCAGAGCAAGACACAAAACAATCGACAAGCAAAGGTATGCGGCTTAGGGTTTTTCTCTCACTAGGGTTTCCGGATGAATCAAATAAGGAAAGTCTAAAATTCTTGTCTAAACTTTCATGCAGTCACGAGCAGCCCTAAGGTAAAAGAGTTCTAATGCTTATTCAAGTTAATTTAGATTGAACACGGATTGAATAACAAAAGAACACAACCGGGAAACACAAGATGCTACACGGATGCGATTAACAAAAGTAAACAAGGAATCAAACAAGAAACAAAAACAAAGAGAGAACGAGTACTTCCCAACCAAAGTTGCTCTGATACCACTTGATGCGTCCCTAGGATGCTCTTTGGTTGATGGGAATGGATAATCCTTGCAAGAACGAATCAAAAGACTCAAGTCCTTCAAGGCGTGTGGATCGGATGGTGACACAAGAGGGATGAATGAACTCTTGATACTCCTAGATGAATGGTTTGGATATTACACACCAAACTAAACACCCTTAACTCTGGATATGACACACCAGAACTCGGCACACTTCTTTTAGAGAGAGAGAGAGCCGCAAAAGATGAGTAACTTGTATAGAAAAGAATCGATGAGTACAATAGGGCATAAGGCACCCTTTAAATAAGAAAACCAGAGACATGCCTCTAGGGTTTTCGACCAAGAACCAAAAAAGGAAAGAAAGCAAAACTATAGTTTATAAGTTAAATGAAATAAAATGCACTTCTATTAGTCTTGGACCGAGTGTAGCACTTAGGTGATTTGTAGACATGTTGTGGCCTCGTTAAAAACCTTCCTTCTAGAAAACCTCGTGGGACAAAACCAAAAGCAAGGAAAAGAGCACGCACTCCATGTCTGCCTAGACACTACCTCAGTTTGGTGTAGAGATGGCTTGAATGGTGATCAAGACATCTCGGATCAAACCTTGTCCAAGACCTTCTTGTTGTGGATGTGAAGTGAGTAATCCAACAACATTCTCATTAAGCTTTTTGACTCTGGAACGAGTCATGGGACCTTCCTGAATGGTTAGAGGATCTTCATCAAATGGTTGATGCATTGTGGCTTCTTGTTGCTCATCTAAACTCTCCCCATTGTCTTCCTTAGTGATCCGGTCCATGATCACATGAAGCCTCCAGGGAGAGCTTGAAGATGAAGTCTACATGAAGCCTCCACCAGGTCTTGAAAGTCTTGTAAAACCATGGAATGTGTTGAGATTAAAGATGGCTATATATGGTCTAAAGCAGTCTCCTAGAGCTTGGTACAACAAGCTGAGTACTACTTTGAATGGACATGGCTTCAGGAGATCAGAATTGGATCACACACTCTTCACCCTCACCACATCCTCAGGTATCATTGTCCTTCTAGTTTATGTTGATGATATCATCATAACTGGAAGTGATAAAGAAGGTATACAGGATAAAAAAGACTATCTGAAATCTGTGTTTGAAATCAAAGACTTAGGGGAGATGAAATACTTCCTTGGGATTGAGATATGTAGATCCAAGGAAGGTCTATTCATGTCCCAAAGGAAATATACACTTGATCTTTTGAAAGATGCAGGTAAACTTGGTGGAAAGATAGCCAAAATGCCACTGGAGGATGGATATAAGGTTCCACGTGAGGGGGAGCTTGAGAGCACTCAACTCTTTGAAGATCCTAAACTCTATAGGAGGATGGTTGGTAAGTTAATCTATTTGACCATTACTCGTCCTGACATTTGTTTTGCTGTGAACCAGGTGAGCCAGCATATGCAAGAGCCAAGAGATCATCACTGGAGGATGGTGGACAGGATCCTAAGCTATCTAAATGGATCACCAGGCCAAGGAGTATGGATGGGCTGCAATGAAAGCACTGAAGTAGTAGGCTATTGTGATGCAGATTGGGCAGGAGACAGAGCTGATAGAAAGTCCACCACAGGCTATTGCACCTTCATTGGGGGAAACCTGGTCACTTGGAAAAGCAAGAAGCAGAAGGTGGTCTCTTGTTCAAGTGCTGAGGCAGAGTATAGAGCCATGTTGAAGCTGACAAATGAGCTGGTATGGATCAAAGGGATATTGAAGCATTTGGGAGTTGAGCAAGCTACACCAATGACTATGCATTGTGATAACCAGGCAGCCATTCACATTGCAACAAACTCGGTGTTCCATGAGAGAACCAAGCATATTGAAGTAAACTGCCACAAAGTAAGACAAATGATTGGCATTGGAGAGATCTTACCATGCTACACTAGGAGTGAAGATCAGTTGGCTGATGTATTCACCAAGGCAGCAAGTCAAAAGGTTATTGAGTCTATTCACACCAGATTAGGACTCATTAGCCTTACTCCAAGCAACTGATCCCCTCGTCATGGGGTCTTTACTCTTTTTCCCTCATCAAAGGTTTTATCCCAAAAGGGTTTTCCTTTGGTGAGGTTTTTAATGAGGAAGATCTCATGACATTCCAAGCTTGACTTGTTCCACATGGTCAAGCTTGAGGGGGAGTGTTGATCTGAGTAAATAAAGAAGAGGATGAGAGCACTTAGTCTAAGGAATGAGATCAAGGAGGGGTTGGTGCAAAGTTAGGGCAAGTGTACGGACAGTACGGCCGGCTGTACGGACTACTTGACCCAAACACACTTTATCTCGACCAAGAACACATTTTGGTCTTGGGCAAAATTAGGGCAAAACGGTACGGATGGTATTTGGCCGTATAGTTTATCATTTGTACCCTCCGGAGTTCAAACTTAGATAACAAGGAAGCAAGAAAGCTAAGGTAAACGCATGGGAGGTTAAAAGGAAGGTTAACTTGAGTTGGATCGGTAAAGAAGGGAGATAAGGTTCTGGATAAGGAAGGGAGAAGGCTCGACTTTACAGCCTGTCTAAGAGCTGGAAAGGAGAAAGGATCAAGTCAAGATGCCAAAGGCATCTAGCCTTCTCAACCAAGTATTCAAAATAGGTGCGCCTACTCCTTAAGTGTGTCCACGTTAACCATCTGATTACCATTCCTATTATGACCATTTGTGGCTTAGATTAAGGCTCCCTCTCTATATATTGTAACACATACTCAGAGTAATAAATCAAGCAAACATTTACCGTGATACTCTCTCTCTCTCTCTCTCTCTCTCTCTCTCTCTTCTCTCTCTATATCTCACTCTTGTTCATCATGAACACTACTCTCTAAATCTCGGATACACTTCATTCTTCTCTTAGATTCTCATACTTATCTCTTTTACTCTAAAAATCTCAGATTTTGCAATTTTTTCTTGTTTCTAATCAAACCAGAATGAATCACGACGTAGAAGATTGATTTGGACTCATAAATCAGTGGATAATCACCCTGAAGTTGAATCAATATCATAAGAGATATGATGAAGAAGTTACCCCACTTTTAACCGAAGTGATTCCAATTTACCTTGTTTGGAGATTTTGCCAATTTCTTCTTGATTCTAATTCAACCAGAATGAATAACGATGTAAAAAGCTCTAGTTTGAGGATTATCCTGGAGAGTCTTGGAATTAACATGTCTCAAGATCAACAACCTGGAGGAGGACATTATCAAGGTCCCCCCACCACTGAAGGAAATCAAGCTCCCCACCTTGATCATGTGGGGGGGGGGGGAATGGAACTGAAACTGATCATGATCAAGATGAGGAAGGATCAGGCATTCATGATCAAGATGTGGATCAAGGAAATGTGGAGGAAGAAGGAGGAGATGAGCAAGATGAGCATGAAGAAGGAGAGGTAGAACAACCTCAACCTGCTGTTCAACCACTGAGGAGGAGTACAAGAGTGAGGAACCCTCCATCAAATTGGATAAACACCAGAGTATATTACAATGCGCAGGCTATGGAACATCCATCTCAAGTCTCTTGCTCTCTAGCATTCTTTCCTAAAGATCACTGTGCCTTTATGACAAGTCTGGATGAGAGCTATGTTCCAGCATCTTATGAGGAGGCAATCAAGGATAAGGAGTGGAAGGAATCAGTAAGAAGACTTGATTTGGACTCATATATCAGGTTTATAATCACCCTGAAATTGAATCAATTTCATAAGAGTTATGACGAATAAATTATCACACTTTTAACCGAGGTGATTCTAGTTTACCCTGTTTTAAGATTTGATAATTTCTTCTTTATTCTAATAAATGCAGAATGAATCACGATGTAAGAAGCTTGATTTGGACTCATAAATCAGTAGATAATCACCCTGAAATTGAATCAATATCATAGGAGTTATGATGAAGAAATTATCCCACTTTTAACCAAAGTGATTCCAATTTACCTTGTTTGGAGATTTTGCAATTTCTTCTTGATTCTAATCAAACCAGAATGAATCACGATGTAAGAAGCTTAATTTGGACTCATAAATAAGTAGATAATCACCCTGAACTTGAATCAATATCATAGGAGTTATGATGAAGAAGTTATCCCACTTTTAACCGAAGTGATTCCAGTTACCCTGTTTGGAGATTTTGATTCTAATCAACCAGTATGAATCACAATATAAGAAGCTTTATTTGGACTCATAAATCAGTGGATAATCACCCTGAAGTTGAATCAATATCATAGGAGTTATGATGAAGAAGTTATCCCACTTTTAACCGAAGTAATTCCAGTTTACCCTGTTTTGAGATTTGACAATTTCTTCTTGTTTCTAATCAAAGCAAAATGAATCACGATGTAAGAAGCTTGAATTGGACTCATAAATCAGTGGATAATCACCCTGAAGTTGAATCAATATCATAGGAGTTATGATGAAGAAGTTACCCACTTTTAACCAAAGTGATTCCAATTTACCCTGTTTGAAGATTTTGCAATTTCTTCTTGAATCTAATCAAACCAGAATGAATCACGATGTAAGAAGCTTGATTTGAATCATAAATCAGTGAATAATCACCCTGAAGTTGAAACAATATCATAGGAGTTATGATGAAGAAGTTATCCCACTTAACCCAAGTGATTCCAGTTTACCCTGTGTGAAGATTTTGCAATTTCTTCTTGATTCTAATCAAACCAGAATGAATCACGATGTAAGAAGCTTGATTTGGACTCAGAAATCAGTTTATAATCACCCTGAAGTTGAATCAATATCATAGGAGTTATGATGAAGAAGTTATCCCACCTTTAACCGAAGTGATTCCAGTTTACTCTATTTGGAGATTTTGCAATTTCTTCTTGATTCTAATCAAACCAGAATGATAACGATGTAAGAAGCTTGATTTGGACTCATTAATCAGTTTATAATCACCCTGAAGTTGAATCAATATCATAGGAGTTATGATGAAGAAGTTATCCCACTTTTAGTCGAAGTAATTCCAGTTTACCCTGTTTTGAGATTTGGTAATTTCTTCTTAATTCTAATCAAAGCAGAATGAATCACGATTTAAGAAGATTGATTTGGACTCATAAATCAGTGGTATAATCACCCTGAAGTTGAATCAATATCATAGGAGTTATGGTGAAGAATTATCCCACCTTTAACCGAAGTGATTCCAGTTTACCCAGTTTGGAGATTTTGCATTTTCTTCTTGATTCTAATCAAACCAGAATGAATCACGATGTAAGAAGCTTGATTTGGACTCAAAAATCAGTGGATAATCACCCTGAAGTTGAATCAATATCATAGGAGTTATGATGAAGAAGTTACACCCCTTTTAACCAAAGTGATTCCAATTTATCCTGTTTTGGAGATTTTGCAATTTCTTCTTGATTCTAATCAAACCAGAATGAATCAAGATGTAAGAATCTTGATTTGGACTCATAAATCAGTTGATAATCACCCTGAAGTTGAATCAATATCATAAGAGATATGATGAAGAAGTTACCTCACTTTTAACCGAAGTGATTCCAATTTACCTTGTTTGGAGATTTTGCAATTTCTTCTTGATTCTAATTAAACCAGAATGAATAACGATGTAAGAAGCTTGATTTGGACTCATAAATCAGTGGATAATCACCCTGAACTTGAATCAATATCATAGGAGTTATGATAAAGAAGTTATCCCACCTTCAATCGAAGTGATTCCAGTTTACCCTGTTTGGAGATTTTACATTTTCTTCTTGATTCTGATCAAACCATAATGAATCACGATGTAAGAAGCTTGATTTGGACTCATAAGTCAGTGGATAATCACGCTGAAGTTGAATCAATATCATAGGTGTTATGATGAAGAAGTTATCTCACTTTTAACCGAAGTGATTCCAGTTTATCCTGTTTGGAGATTTTGCAATTTCTTCTAGATTCTAATCAAACCAGAATGAATAATGATGTAAGAAGCTTGATTTGGACTCAGAAATCAGTTTATAATCACCCTGAACTTGAATCAATATCATAGGAGTTATGATGAAGAAGTTATCCCACTTTTAACCGAAGTGATTCCAGTTTACCCTGTTTGGAGATTTTGCAATTTCTTCTTGATTCTAATCCAACCAGTATGAATCACAATATAAGAAGCTTTATTTGGACTCATAAATCAGTGGATAATCACCCTGAAGTTGAATCAATATCATAAGAGTCATGATGAAGAAGTTATCCCACTTTTCATCGAAGTAATTCCAGTTTACCCTGTTTTGACATTTGACAATTTCTTCTTGTTTCTAATCAAAGCAAAATGAATCACGATGTAAGAAGCTTGAATTGGACTAATAAATCAGTGGATAATCACCCTGAAGTTGAATCAATATCATAGGAGTTATGATGAAGAAGTTACCCCACTTTTAACCAAAGTGATTCCAATTTACCCCGTTTGAAGATTTTGCAATTTCTTCTTGAATCTAATCAAACCAGAATGAATCACGATGTAAGAAGCTTGATTTTGAATCATAAATCAGTGGATAATCACCCTGAAGTTGAAACAATATCATAGGATTATGATGAAGAAGTTATCCCACTTTTAACCGAAGTGATTCCAGTTTATCCTGTTTGGAGATTTTGTAATTTCTTCTTGATTCTAATCAAACCAGAATGAATAACGATGTAAGAAGCTTGATTTGGACTCAGAAATCAGTTTATAATCACCATGAAGTTGAATCAATATCATAGGAGTTATGATGAAGGAGTTATCCCACCTTTAACCGAAGTGATTCCAGTTTACCCTATTTGGAGATTTTGCAATTTCTTCTTGATTCTAATCAAACCAGAATGAATAACGATGTAAGAAGCTTGATTTGGACTCATCAATCAGTTTATAATCACCCTGAAGTTCAATCAATATCATAGGAGTTATGATGAAGAAGTTATCCCACTTTTAGTCGAAGTAATTCCAGTTTACCCTGTTTTAAGATTTGGCAATTTCTTCTTGATTCTAATCAAAGCAGAATGAATCACGATTTAAGAAGCTTGATTTGGACTCATAAATCAGTGTATAATCACCCTGAAGTTGAATCAATATCATAGGAGTTATGGTGAAGAAGTTATCCCACCTTTAACCGAAGTGATTCCAGTTTACCCATTTTGGAGATTTTGCATTTTCTTCTTGATTCTAATCAAACCAGAATGAATCACGATGTAAGAAGCTTGATTTGGACTCAAAAATCAGTGGATAATCACCCTGAAGTTGAATCTATATCATAGGAGTTATGATGAAGAAGTTACCCCCCTTTTAACCAAAGTGATTCCAATTTATCCTGTTTTGAGATTTTACAATTTCTTCTTGATTCTAATCAAACCAGAATGAATCAAGATGTAAGAATCTTGATTTGGACTCATAAATCAGTTGATAATCACCCTGAAGTTGAATCAATATCATAAGAGATATGATGAAGAAGTTACCCCACTTTTAACCGAAGTGATTCCAATTTACCTTGTTTGGAGATTTTGCAATTTCTTCTTGATTCTAATTAAACCAGAATGAATAACGATGTAAGAAGCTTGATTTGGACTCATAAATCAGTGGATAATCACCCTGAACTTGAATCAATATCATAGGAGTTATGATAAGAAGTTATCCCACCTTTAATCGAAGTGATTCCAGTTTACCCTGTTTGGAGATTTTACATTTTCTTCTTGATTCTGATCAAACCAGAATGAATCACGATGTAAGAAGCTTGATTTGGACTCATAAGTCAGTGGATAATCACGCTGAAGTTGAATCAATATCATAGGTGTTATGATGAAGAAGTTATCCCACTTTTAACCGAAGTGATTCCAGTTTACCCTGTTTGGAGATTTTGCAATTTCTTCTTGATTCTAATCAAACCAGAATGAATAACGATGTAAGAAGCTTGATTTGGACTCAGAAATCAGTTTATAATAACCCTGAAGTTGAATCAATATCATAGGAGTTATGATGAAGAAGTTATCCCACCTTTAACCGAAGTGATTCCAGTTTACCCTGTTTGGAGATTTTGCATTTTCTTCTTGATTCTAATCAAACCAGAATGAATCACGATGTATGAATCTTGATTTGGACTCATAAATCAGTGGATAATCACCCTGAAGTTGAATGAATATCATAGGAGTTATGATGAAGAAGTTACCCCACTTTTAACCGAAATGATTCTAATTTACCTTGTTTAGAGATTTTGCAATTTCTTCTTGATTCTAATCAAAGCAGAATGAATAACGATTTAAGAAGCCTGATTTGGACTCATAAATCAGTGTATAATAACCCTGAAGTTGAATCAATATCATAGGAGTTATGGTGAAGAAGTTATCCCACCTTTAACCGAAGTGATTCCAGTTTACCCAGTTTGGAGATTTTGCATTTTCTTCTTGATTCTAATTAAACCAGTGTGAATCACGATGTAAGAATCTTGATTTGGACTCATAAATCAGTGGATAATCACCCTGAAGTTGAATGAATATCATAGAAGTTATGATAAAGAAGTTACCCCACTTTTAACCGAAGTGATTCCAATTTATCTTGTTTTGAGATTTTGCAATTTCTTCTTGATTCTAATCAAACCAGAATGAATCACGATGTAAGAAGCTTGATTTTGACTCATAAATCAGTGGATAATCACCGTGAAGTTGAATCAATATCATAGGATTATGATAAAGAAGTTATCCCACTTTTAACCAAAGTGATTCCAGTTTACCCTGTTTGCAGATTTTGCAAATTCTTCTTGATTCTAATCAAACCAGAATGAATCACGATGTAAGAAGCTTGATTTGGACTCAGAAATCAGTGGATAATCACCCTGAAGTTGAACCAATATCATAGGAGTTATGATGAAGAAGTTATCCAACTTTTAATCGAAGTGATTCCAGTTTACCCTATTGGAGATTTTGCAAGTTCTTCTTGATTCTAATCATACCAGAATGAATAACGATGTAAGAAGCTTGATTTGGACTCAAGAAACCAGTTTATAAATCACCCTGATGTTAAATC
>CAJHQQ010003426.1:0-44299 GCA_905132885.1 Moricandia moricandioides
TGAGAGTTGAATTGGAAGTTTAGAGAATGCATCAAACCGCGAAGTCAATAAGGTGTAGAATGAGCGTTGATCGATACCACCTTATGGACATCAATCAAAACTCCGTTGAGATGCGCGAGAGTGATCTCGTAAACCCTACGGTTTGAGTTCGAGAACGGTGCTTAATCAAAACCCTAGCAATCTATTAATTTGCAGTATCTAATCTTACGTTAGGAATTTCCCCTAAGTCTAATCTCTTAATTTGATCCTCACAAACCAAATTAATCTTGAAATCTCTTTTATTATTATTATAATTCATCTAGCTTTAATTCGAAAGCAATAAGTCTATTATGCAATCCTAAAGTCTATGTGGATTTGATCCCTAAGTACTACACTGAACCTTCTTATTTGAGAGAGTAAAGTGGGAGATAGGGTTAATTTGAAAGTGAAATAAAACCCCACATCAGGATGTTCACAGCCAAAAACTGTTGTTTTTGTATGTATGTTAAATTGTTTGATAATGGTGATCGAGGAATTATGGACTAAGGGGTTCAGGTGAATTGGTCCCTGGGAGTATGCGTCTTCTTTCACTGTACTTTATGAAAAGTCGACCCTCTGAATTTATTTTGTATATTTTTAAGAATATTTCTTATAGCTCTAGGAGCTTTGTTACGAGTTTTCCTTAAATGTCTCTTTTCATGGGTAAAATGTTGCGGGCTTAAAGTAAATTGTGGGAACATATAGAACTTGGTCAATTTTTGACAAGTTCAAGTTTTATTTTTAACCGTTTGGTGTTTGGGACTGAGTCTTTGTTGTAAAGACTTTATTGCATGATTTCCATTTATGGTTATACAGTAATTATTTGTTGTAATTCGTCACTTGGCGTGTAATCTTCACTTGGCGTTTTTAAACAAATCACGGATCGTCATTTTGTCATTAATTAATTGGATGGCGCGGTGGTCGCTCAAATGTTTTGGCTTGGCGCAAAAGCAATGTTTGGCCTCATTGCCAAGGAAGTTGTAGGTCAAGGATTAGACCATGGCACTTAAGTTTTAACATTTGAGGTCATGTTAGTTTAGGATTTCTTTAAGGAGATGCCTGAATTCTGGTTTGGACTTTTACGGGAAGGCGTAATTGATCGAGGGCCAGAGACAGTTCGTCGAGATTGATAAGCCAAGTATGCCGGATTTTCCTGTTAAGATGGTGATGGTTGTAGAAAAGGATCTTCAACTTTAGATTTCAGTTATACTATAATTTCTGCAACACTTCTTTGTAAAACTTGTTATGTTAATTTTTGACATTTGTTTTGTATGACTTTATTTGACTATACGAAGGATTTGCGTGTATGGTTAATAAAGAGGGCTTCTCATGGAGAGTGTTTATCGTAGATTTCTCATCATGTTTTCTCGAAAGGGTTAGGTTTTCCTCATTCGCGTTTTTGTATTGCGAAGTCGTTTTGCATGACATCAGTCTTATTTTCCGAGACTGTTTTGTATAAAATGTTTTAATTATACGAAAGTGATGAGTGGACCGTTTTTATGAAGATTTTAAATTGGCGTTACGTACGGAGATGTTAAAGGAATGATGTTTCAGCAGATTTTACGAGAAACATTTCCGCTTGATTTCAATATTTGGTGAAAGTTACTTGTAGTTACTCATGGAGTATTACCGAAGTTTATTTCGTTATGATCTAGTCGCATAATGTTTTCATAGGTTTTTGAGAGGAATTCTAATTGACATATTCATTTCTCGAGCAGAATGAATTGGTCAACCAGCGGTAGATCTAGTCCACGAGCGGAGAGAAAGTGTTCCCTTTGTTGTGCTCACGCTATTTATGTTCTCGATTTTTCTTTGTCGCAAATGTTTTTTGATGCTTTTCCGTGACTCACTTGGTTCAACGGAAACGGGAGCAGTGTTTTGATGTTTGAAGATTTTTCATATCATTTTTCACTGATTTGGTATGCCGCTAGCGTTTAGACAAATCTTAGATTGTCGTTTGCTTTGGGACAATTTTGATAAGGAATCTGCATTGTCTAAATGTTTTTTTGCCTACTGTTGCGAGAGTTTGCTTTGTCGAAAGTGTTTTCTTGATGCCGAGGCAAAAATTTGTTTAAGTATGGGAGTATACGAGTATAGTATACGTACTTACTCCCTCCTTTTTTATGAAAGAAAATGGCTGAATCAATATTTTGAAGGACTGTGTAAGTTTTCTCTTTCGAGGATTGGGATGATCGATAATCGGAGTCGTTTAAAGATGACGTTATGATTTTGACTTGGTGGTTTTCAGGTTAACGACTTGGAATATGTCGGTTTTGAGAAAATTGCTAGGAACGAGTCGGTTTTAGGCCAAAGTTTGTGTCTCTAGTTCTTTCTTTCTTTAGGTATGCGTGGCGATCGTTCCTTGGTTTTGAGAGAATTTAGATCGGTTTGCTATAAGTGACTGAATAGTTAAGGAAAAATAGATCAAGATAGGGAAAATCGCGTAAGACTTAGTTCCCTAGATAATCAACCTAGATTTTAAGTTCGCTAAATTTAATGCAGTCTTCAAATCGTTTTTTATTTCTTAATACCTTAGTTTTGTCGAAGATTCAGGTTTGCATCTTGTTTTTTTTTCTTGCTCATTCCCCCTTCCTCTTCTCGTTTTTGTGTACCCCTTATGGATAGTAAGAATATTGATTTTCCTGGATTTCATTACTTTCCTGGCCGCGTTTTGGCTGAAGCCTGTCTTGCGGTTTTGGTTTAGTGATCCATATTTTTTCAGTCTGGGTTTCAGTCTCCGTATTAATGGTTTTACAAAAACGAATAAGTACCTCGTCCAGTCTTTGGCATTTACGAGTAGTCAAAGATGACCAGGATATTCCAAGGGTGATGAGGTCGGAGAGAAGGGAAGGTGAGATATTCACTTCTTAGATTGCGGTCCATCTCTTTCCTTCCCCGAAATTCTTTTTGTACGATCTTTGTTTGATTTTCCGAAGGTTTTCGAATTGTTTTGAGTTTTATTTACGATAGTCGTGTTGTAAACGTTATCAAACTTATTCTACGAAAGTTTTATCATGAAATGCTACAATCTCTCCTTTTTCTTAGTTTAGTCTTTGACAACCGTTTTAAGTTTTACTGATTCAGTAGAGATCAACTTCGTTTCTTCAAATGTTATTCGGAAGAAGTACAGAAGTGGGGGTTCTGTACCCAATTTTCTGTGCTTCCATTTTTCCGCGAGTTATCTAGGGGTTCTCCGCGATTTTTGAGAGAGAAAGTTTTATTTTGCCGAAATTTTTTTGGAAATTTTATTTTGGTCGAACCCTTACCCGTTTAAATTTATCAAATAGACAAAGAGACAAACTATATGAGGTTTGATAGATTTGATTGTTGCCTTTTCTGTTTAGAGAGAGAAATCACGAGTTGTTTCAGTGCTCTTACTGTGGTGAAAAGTTGTGGCTAGGTTTTCGATTTTTCTCAAGCACTACAGCGTTTGCGTAAGTGTTGTCCATAGGAGCAGTTGTGGGAACCAAAATCCACACTGTCAATTTTTGTAAATTAAGGAAAGCCAAGCGAACCCGACTTCTCCAAAGGTACCAAATGATACGCCCTAAATTAAAGGATCACTCTGAAATTGGTAAGGGATAATCCTTGACTCCAATGGAACATGAAACTCCAAAGAAACAAGGCGGTGGATCGAATATGACACAAGAGATGCGGAAGCTCTTGATTTACTGTGGATCGTTAGGTCGCACAGGGATGCGGAAGCCTCTGATAGTTCAACTCAATTCCCTAGGATATGACGAACATAGACGACAACGAGGTTGACCCCCTGGATATGACGCACCAGGACGGATCGGTTTGTTCCCTTGGGTATTACGCACCAAGACAGATCGAAAAGTTCCCGAAGGAACAAAACTGAGAAACACTCTCAAGATTCCAAAAGTATAACTCACAACTTATTTTATTTCATTGATAAATGGGACCTTTATAATAGGCAAGGGTACATGAAGGGTTGAAATACAAAATGTTTATTCAAACCTTGAACTAAAAAACAATTAAACAAATAAAACTTGACCAGAAGTTGGAAAGCTTGTACGTTTTGATTCTTAATCTTTAAAAATTCGTCACTCTTTTTGACCAGAAAATAAAACAAGTAATTTGGGTCATTCTTAGACTTGTAACACCTCCAAAATGGTTTGGACCATATATATAATATATCCATTGGATATTTCATTGCTCTCCATGCCCAAAACTTCATATATCAGCCCTAGGTCGTATCATACTCCTCTTCTTCAAAAATATTTTTCCTCAAATCTTGCTTTCCGAAGAAAGAGAAATTTGAACACATGCTTCCCAAATGATCCAGCAGATTTGTGGAAAAAAAAAACTCTGTTTTTTTCTTTTTCTTTAATTGTAAAAAATTGATGAGAATGATGGATAAAAGAAGTGAATGTCGCTTTCAGAGTGGCTCTGGTACCAAATAATACGCCCTAAACTAAAGGATCACTCTGAAAATGGTAAGGGATAATCCTTGACTCCCAATGGAACGTGAAACTCCAAAGAAACAAGGGGTGGATCGAATGGTATGATACAAGAGATGCACAAGCTCTTGATTTACCGTGGATCGTTAGGTCGCACAGAGGATGCGGAAGGCCTCTGATATTCCAACTCAATGCCCTAGGATATGACGCACCTAGATGCCAACGAGGTTGACCCCCTGGATATGATGCACCAGGACGGATCGGTTTGATTACTTGGATATGACGCACCAAGACAGATTGAAAAGTTCCCGAAGGAACAAACTAAGAAACACTCTAAAGATTCAAAAAATATAACTCACAACTTATTTTATTTCATTGATAAATGAGACATTTATATAATAGGCAAGGGTACATAAAAAGTTGAAATACTAAAGGTTTATTTATACCTTGAAATTAGAAAACAATTAAACAAATAAAACTTGACCAGAAGTTGGAAAGCTTGTACATTTTGACTCTTAATCTTCAAAATTCGTCACTCTTTTTTGACCAGAAAATAAAACAAGTATTTTGGGCCATTCTTTGACTTGTAACACCTCCAAAATGGTTTGGACCATATATTTAATATATTCATTGGATATTTCATTGCTCTCCATGCCAAAACTTCATATATCAGCCCTAGGTCGCATCATAAATGATACACCCGTAAACTAAAGGATCACTCTGAAATTGGTAAGGGACAATCCTTGACTCCAATGGAATGTGAAACTCCAAAGAAAAAAGGCGGTGGATCGAATGGTATGACAAAAGAGATGCGGAAGCTCTTGATTTAACATGGATCGTTAGGTCGCACAGAGGATGCAAAAGTCCTCTGATATTCCAACTCAATGCCCTAGGATATGACGCACATAGACGACAACGAGGTTGACCCCCTGGATATGACGCACCAGGACGGATTGGTTTGATCCCTTGGATATGACGCACCAAGACAGATCGAAAAGTTCCCGAAGGAACAAAACTGAGAAACACTCTCAAGATTCTAAAAATATAACTCACAACTTATTTTATTTCATTGATTAATGGGGCCTTTATATAATAGGCAAGGGTACATGAAAGGTTGAAATATAAAAGGTTTATTCAAACCTTGGAACTAGAAAACAATTAAACAAATAAGACTTGACCAGAAGTTGGAAAGCTTGTACATTTTGACTCTTAATATTCAAAATTTTGTCACTCTTTTTGACCAGAAAATAAAACAAGTATTTTGGGCCATTCTTGGACTTGTAACACCTCCAAAATGGTTTAGACCTTATATATAATATATCCATTGGATATTTCATTGCTCTCCATGCCCAAAACTTCATATATCAACCCTAGGTAGCATCATAATCCTCTTCTTCAAAAAGATTTGTCCTCAAATTTTGCTTTCCGAAGAATGAAAAATTTGAACACATACTTCCCAAATGATCCACAGCAGATTTGTAAAAAAAAAAAAAAATCTTTTTTTTCTTTTTCTTTTTTTAGAAAATGGATAGATTAGAATGATGGATAAAAGAAGTGAATACCCTTTTCAGAGTGGCTCTGATACCAAATGATACAACTTAAGCTAAAGGATCACTCTGAAATTGGTAAGGGATAATCCTTGACTCCAATGGAACGTGAAACTCCAAAGAAACAAGGTGTTGGATCGAATGGTGTGACATAAGAGATGCGGAAGCTCTTGATTTATCGTGGATGATTAGGTCACACAGAGGATGCAGAAGTCCTCTGATATTCCAACTCAATGCCCTAGGATATGACGCACCTAGACGACAACGAGGTTGACCCTCTGGATATGTCGCACCAGGACAGATCGGTTTGTTCCCTTGGGTATGACGCATCAAGACAGATCGAAAAGTTCCCGAAGGAACAAAACTGAGAAACACTCTCAAGATTCCAAAAATATAACTTACAACTTATTGTATTTCATTGATTAATGGGGCCTTTATATAATAGGCAATGGTACATGAAAGGTTGAAATACAAAAGGTTTATTCAAACCTTGAAACTAGAAAACAATTAAACAAAAAAGACTTGACCAGAAGTTGGAAAGTTTCTACATTTTGACTCTTAATCTTCAAAATTCGTCACTCTTTTTAACCAGAAAATAAAACAAGTATTTTTGGCCATTCTTGGACTTGTAACATCTCCAAAATGGTTTGGACCATATATATATATAATATATCCATTGGATAATTCATTGCTCTCCATGCCCAAAACTTCATATATCAGCCTTAGGTCGTATCACCAGAGGTCCTGGATTTTCTGCGTAAACACACGAAAACGAAGAAGAAAGAGATAACAGAATACCGATGATAAGTTGTACAGAGGCGTTTTATTGATTGATAGAAACAAAGCTATATGATTTTCCAAAGAACAAAACGAGTAGAGCCTATCTAACAAAGAGAATCTCATAACAGAGATGGAGAAATATCTAAGTAAAGTTTCGAATATGCAGCCGTCTATTCTAAATTCTTCTAAGCTAGCAGAGTTATTCTAGGTCTAATTCTTTGGGATCCCCTGCGCCTTTAGCTTTAGCTATTCATATATATATATATATATCTTCTGGATCAGTTCCTTCTTCCCTTTTTACCCCTAGATCGAGTTTATCGCTTCGCGGAAATATTCTTTTTGTATCTCGGTCTTCATCATTATCCTGGAAATTTGACATTTATCTTCTGAACTTGACATTTATCCTTTCCTGCACTACAAAAGATAAACGGTCATAGGGATTGGTCGCTCCATTTCGTATAAACTTGTGAGTGGGCCTTAGCTATGTTTTTGAACTTCTCGGGTTGTTATTTGACTTAATCGTTTCTACGATTTATCGAAAGAGCGTTTCCGCAATGACATCGTTCCGCAGAAGGTTCGAATTCCCCGTATAGTGGTGGTAGCTTGACGTGTTTAGTTAACTGTTTTCGTCTTATACGACTATTTTGAACCTCGTACGAGAAAATAAATCCTTTAAGTCATAAAATTCAAATGGTAACTTCGATCGAGATAAAAACAGAATGAATCCTACCCGGCCCCGAAAAGGAGGCCACGAGGACAAGATTAAGATGAATTGGTTGGTCCAACTCGCCGAATGGGCGAGTTGACCGTTGGGGTTGGCCCAACTTGCATGTTAGGTGAGTTGACCATCGTTCTCGGTCCAACTTACCAAATGGACGAGTTGACCGTCGTTCTCGGTCCGACTCGCCGAATGGGTGAGTCCAAATGATGAATCTACGTCAGTAGAACTCTGGACGATTCGCAACACAACTCGCCCATCGATCAATTTTGTCCAGACACCATCGATCGACGGTGCATTTGAAAAGGACGATGAAATAATCCTTCCAATAAATATCAACGTCAGTTGTAATCCTTCGACTCCAAATGATGAATCTCCCGGAGGCAGAATTTTAAGTAGGGGTGTGTGCACTAAACACCACCAATAGACCTTGGCATGCAGATATAGTAAACTATCTTGCGGCCGAAGAAGAACCCGAACTCTTCATGGGATATCATAAAAAGAAATTTTTGAGAGAAATCCGGAGATATCACTGGGCTGAACCTTATCTTTACAAACATTGTTCTGACGGCATATATAGACGATGTGTTGCCGAAAGCGAAACTCCAGAAATTTTATATCATTGTCACGGATCCGATTACGCCGGACATTTCGCTAGTTTTAAGACAGTGTCAAAAGTCCTACAAGCGGGCTTTTGGTGGCTGATTATGTTTCTAGATGCTCAATCCTATGTAGCGAAATGTGATCTCTGCCAAAGAAGAGGGAAAATCAGCAAGAGACACGAGATGAACAAAATTTCATACTTGAAGTTGAAGTGTTTGATTGCTGGGGCATCGATTTCATAGGCCCTTTCCCTTCTTCGCACGGAAATAAATATGTTTTGGTCGCTATAGACTATGTATCTAAATGGGTGGAAACAATAAAAACTCCAAAAAATGATGCTGCTATAGTCGTTAAACTCTTCAAGAGTATTATCTTTCCCAGATTTGGAGCTCTGCAAATCGTAATAAGCGATGGAGGTACCCACTTAATTAACAAAGTGTTCGAAAAACTGCTCATGAAACATGGAGTTCACCATCGAGTAGCTACACCCTATCATCCCTAGACCAACAGACAAGTGGAAGTATCCAACTGTCAGATCAAATAAATCCGAGAAAAGACGGTAGGATCAACCCGTAAAGATTGGTCTTCGGAGTTAGATGATGCACTCTGGGCACATCGAACAACTTTTAATACACCATTAGGAACTACCCCATTCCACTTAATCTATGGAAAGTCCTGCCATCTCCCTGTAGAACTAGCGCATAAAGTCAAATGGGCCATAAAAAGATAAACTTTGATGATAAATCCGCAGCAGAAAAGAGATTAATTCAGCTAAATGAGCTCGATGAAATCAAATATCGCACCTACGAGATCTCGAAATTGTATAAGGAGATAATGAAAGCCTATCACGATAAGAAAATTATTTCACGGCATTTCGAACTAAACGATCAAGTACTCCTGTACAATTCTCGGTTAACTCTATTTCCTGGAAAATTACGTTCTCGTTGGTCTGGACCCTTCACCATCAAAGAAATTATGCCTTACGGAACAATTGTCCTATTTAATCTTAAAGGAGAAGATTTCATGGTGAATGGGCAGCGAGTGAAACATTATTGGGCTAGAGCTGAAATTCCGCATACTCAGACCACACGTCTAGAGGTGCCTAACCCCGAATGATAAGCCCATTTTTCGTCAAGCTAACGACTTTAAACAAGCGCTGAGTGGGAGGCAACTCACTAATTTAATAATAAAAATATATATTAATACAAATAATAATAAAAACATTAAAAATAACATATATAATAGCAATGATTAATTAATTAATAACAAATACATAATCATTATCTATTATTTATGCAATTACAAATTTCTTAAGTGAATGTGGAGTCACTGACCAGACCATTGATCGACGCCCCTATAGGACCATCGATCGACGGTCGTGTGTCGAGTAGGTTAACTCGACACGACCCAGATTCATAAACCACTTTTCTCCAAAACCGCCAAAACGCACACGAGTTCATCACTCGATTTCTCCCCCGATTTTTTGGCCGATTTCGCTCATTTTTGAATTTAGATCACTCGACTTTTACCCTTTCTACCTGTTTAGTTCATTCAATCACTCAATCTTCAAGGTATGTTCTCCAAATCTCTTAGTTTAGGGAACTTTTAGTGGCAGGATGATCTACTTTCGCATCACTAGTAATCTCTGCAAACAACCTTCTAAGAATGGTGCTAAAGTGTGGTTAGTCAATAATAAATCTTGATCATAGTCTCTTTCTTTACTCAATAAACGTTTTTCAAAACATTATAAAGTTATAGAAATAAAAATAAAAAACAAACAAATAGAGTTAGCGAACCTCCCTTAGACTTAAATTACACTATCCCCAGTGTAATTCGCCCCGGACTGGTTAGAAAAAATCAAATCATAAGTAAATAGCTTAAGAGAGAAAATCGATACCAAACTCTGTAAAAGAGTATCGATCGATGTCACGATGTTGATGTCGACCAATGGTCATCTTCCATGGTCGATAGATGTTAATTTTTCAAAATTGATCGATACTAACCTGTAAATTTCTACTCCTTTTTTTAGAATAAGTAGAGAAAATAAAACTCAAAATAGAACACAATATCAACAATACCTCTCCCAGACTTAAACAACACTATCACCAGTGTTATACAGTCTGAGATTGGTGAAGAATATAAATCGTAAGGACCAAATTTAACAAGGAAAAATGATATACCTGCTTGCTGATGGTGACCGTCGATCGACACAGTTAAGTGGCGACCGATCGATGCTCAGTTTGATCCGTCGATCGACAGTGATCAAGTGTCGATCGATGCTCTGCGCAAACTATCTTCCTCTGATCTTTTTTTTTTAACTTGAAATAAATAAATACAAAAATTAGTAATAAATGAAAAATAAAATCTAATTAAAACTTACTAAACAATGGGTTGCCTCCCACTCAGCTCTTATTTTAGTCTGTAGCTTGAAATTTTGAAGCTTTGATTCAGTTCGGATGAGATTTTGAACTTGCTCCAAAACAATTACCAATGTCCAATATCTTCAGCTTCATCACCCTTTTTGTGAAAGCCTCCATTGACTCTTCTCCTTTGTCTATCATTTCAGCATTAAGAAGTGCTCGAAGCTTTGCAAATGGCTGAAAGAAGCATCTACTTCGCACTCTATATTTCTTGACACCATCTGAGAAGTGGGGAATCAATGATAAACGAGGACCTTCCTTGATCCTTTTTCTCTTCTTCCAATTCCTCCTTTTCTTTCCCCCAGACTTGTCTGATCTCGTGGTGCCTCCATCAAAAAGATTACAAAACACTTCAAACTCATTCTGCTCTTGTCTGTGATGAGT
Organism: Moricandia moricandioides; assembly: GCA_905132885.1. Classification (NCBI taxonomy): domain Eukaryota; kingdom Viridiplantae; phylum Streptophyta; class Magnoliopsida; order Brassicales; family Brassicaceae; genus Moricandia; species Moricandia moricandioides. The sequence continues at coordinate 10,892 of CAJHQQ010003426.1, forward strand.
GTCGATCGACGCTCTAGTGTTGATGGCGATTGATGTTCCAATGGTGGCGTCGCTCGATACATCAATGATGGTGTCGATCGATGCTGCGACCGATGGTTCTTGGTCAACGTCACCTTCATACTTCAATACTCTTTGAGAAACAACTGTATGCTGAAGATCATCAAATAACTCAACGTAGAGATCCACATGCACACTTCCATCTTGTGGAATAGGAAATTCAACCTCAAAAACAGCACTGGGAACCAAAAACTTCACAGGGTCATGTACCATCTTCGCTCTTTTTTTAAAACCCGCAGCTTCTTCTGTGCAGATAGGTGGTCGTAGATGTTCTGGGACAGCAAGATGTGAGGTCTTGGACACGTGAATTCTCTCCTCAACTGGTCCTGGTTCAATCATGTAACCAGGCTGTTCGTCCAACAATGAGTGTCAATCGATATCAGCTAGGTGGTATCGATCGATGATGGGCTTTGGGTGTTGATAGATGCAGTAGGGTGGTTGTCGATCGATGATATCGGGTTGGTGTAAATCTATGCTAGCTTTTGGTAAAGTTTCCAGATCTATTCTCGAAGTGTGCTGATCGTCATCAAGCTTCAGCTCCGAGTTATGATGCATATCTTCAAACCATTCTTCTAGCTCCATAGTGGCATTCCTACTCGAATCCAAATACCCGGGTTGTTATTTATCCTTTGGCTCCAAGAGATCTCTGATGGTGATGTTTGTTTCTACCTCTGGAGCATGATAACAACTTGATACTTTGGTGCTCTCTAGTGTCCAGTCTGCAATGTCCTGAAGATAACTCGATCTTTCCTTGATGTCGAGTGGTGTCGATCGATAACCAGGATTAGTGTCGATTGATGTTGAGGTCTTAGGGTCGATCGACGTTGAGATCTTAGTGTTGATCGACGTCAAGGTCGGATTGATAATATAAGCTCCTTCTGCTCAGCTCGACTCAGATCCACGATACTTAATACCCATTGCTACAGATTCGAGAAGCTGTCGTGGAATCTCGTCTTTCTTAATTTGCCAAATTTCAAGGATCTTGTCCCACTTATCATTGATATCTTTTTTCTCGAGCTGCTGCAGCTTCATCGAGAAATTCATAAAGGAATGCTCTTTCAATATCATCCCAGCGAGTCAGAGATCGTGGTTTCAGTCGACTCAACCAACTAAATGCATTCCCAGAGATAAAATAGGGGAAGATCTTGCAGAGCATGTGGTATTCAGGCACTTCATTATGCTCGCTCCTTGAGACTAGATCCACAAGTTCTTCGATGTGTTCCTTCGGATCTTCATGAGGCAAACCCTGAAAAACGTTATGAGCTGTTCATACCATTCACGGCTCATCTTGAAGTCATTTATCTCAGCAACAGCAATGACATCAGGGATCACAGCTCTGTGTGCATTAATCAATTGTCACATATTGTTGTGAGGACGACCTTCTTGGTGTCGTTAGATCCCATTCTCATCAACCTTAAGTATAAGAGCTTCAATATCCTCTGTCTTCTCGCAAGTGGCGTCGATCGACGTTGAATTCTTAGTGTCGATCGATGCTGAAGTCGAATCACTAATATCAGCTTCTTCTACTCTGCTCAGCTCTCCATATCCATCTTCTTCTTCTTCCTCTACCATATATCTCAGCATAGATTCCATCTCGATCTTCATATTTGCTTCAGTATCATAGAGAAAGTTGGTGAGGAAGGCGTTCGTGATGTCATTCCAGGTAGTGAGAGATCTTGGTGGCAACCTCTTGAACCAACGTGCTACTTCTCCAACAAGAGAGTAGGGGAATAGTTTGCAGAAGTAGTAATCTTCAGAGACTCCATTGCACTTAATGGTTGACGCTAAATCATCAAATGATTCAAGGTGGTTACTGGGACATTCATGAGGAAGACCATGAAAAGGATGCTGATCCACAAGAGAGATATATGTAGGATTCAGCTCAAAGACATTCCTCTGTGGTGCAGAATGGCGCATCGCAGACCTTTTGGCGTAGAAATCCTCAGGCCTGTTGTAGTCTCTAAGTAAATTTTGTTTTTCAATCCCAGAATTCACAGTAACAGTAGTAGCATCAGGGATTGCTGTCCCATGTGCATGAATCAATTTCCATGCACTGTTACGCACATGACCTCTTTCGTCCCGTAAGAGGATAGTCTTGTCAACACTCAGTATGAGTACTTCGACCTTCTCTATCTTTTCGCAAGTAGTGTCGATCGATGTTGTGATGTTAGTATCGGTCGACAGTGAAGTATTGGTATCGATCGAAGCTCACTTCTCTTTGCTAACGATCACTACTTGGAGGGTGTTGACTGCCCTCACAGACTTAAGGATCGTGCGCGAATCAGCGGGTTTCTTTTTTGAAGAACCCAAAAATCCTCTCCTCATTGCTTCGTGGTACTAGTATGTACCTGAAACAGAAGAAAAAAATATATGTAAGTAAACTAATATAGAAAAATACCAAGACTAAATCAAACAAATTGAGTCTAATGGCGAATCCTTACTCCCCGGCAGCGGCGCCAAATTTGACAGTAGGGTTTTTATGTATTTCAATGCCAACTCTATCAAATTAACTCTACGAACTATTGTTGCCAAGAGAGGTTAAATTGTAGTATTTAGGGATCAAATTCACAGGGAGCATGGGCACACAATAAACTGAATACAGTCGCGATTAAGCTAGGCAAATAGATTAATAAGCAGTAAATAAACTATAGCAGATAATTGATTGATTGGTAAGTAAACAATAATAATAAATAGCTAGATCTAGGGTTTCAGATATGGGGATTATAGAGGATAGAATCTAAGGGTATTAATCATAGAACTTGATATCTAATGTAAAAGACTACCAGCTCTTGCAGCGAGTCTAATCTATTGACTAAGTCCGATGTCTCAGCTCTCGCTTGTTGACTTGGAATGACCGTCGATCGATGGAAATGATCTTGCGTCGATTGATGGTATCTTGATTCAAGCTTTATGACCTAATTCGATAAGTTCACTAAGTTAAATAAATCAACTCTTGTTTGTTTCTATCAACCTAGCTCAACAGGATTAATTCTGGTAGTAGACCATGCTCTCCCTTTCACCTAACTATCCTATGATCAGGGTTCTAGTTAGCTACTCTAGAACACAAGCACTAAACACAATTATATTGATAGATCTAATAATCAGCATAGCAATTCTATCTTTTGGCTAATCCATCAATACCATTAACAAACCATAAACCTAACAAGAGGTCGACTCTGACATGATCTTTGTCACGGAAATCATAGATGAATAGAATAGATAAAATATAGGACCAAAGGAGTTCAAGGAGGACTCTGAAGGAGTTCAAGGAGGACTCTGAAGGAGTTCAAGGAGGACTCTGAAGGAGTTACCCCTTTTCTCCTACCCCTAGAACAATGAACAAAAGAAAGCTTGCTTAGCGTTCAAGCGTAGCCGTCAAAAATGGCTTAGAAAACATATAAATAGGGTTTTAGATCGTCCATGGGTATTATGGTAAATTGTGATGGCTTATGGGCTTAAGTCGGCCATAAAACAAGTTGGGCCTGTCTTCTGGGATCACCATCGATCGACACCAAGGTTGTGCCGTCATATGGATCTCAAACCGGTGGCATTTGAAATCTAACTGAAATCTCTATCTTCTGTCAAAATATCCGCTCAACCGCACCATGGGAAGGTCTCCATCCATAGCTAAACATTTGACGCATCTGCGCAGTTCTGCATCTCTAAAAGCTCCATAATCATCAAAGTTCTCCAGAACGTACGTGAACCTGAAAATACTCTAAAACATACTCCAAACACATATAATAGACTCTAAATCGGGGAAATATCATGGCACAATAGTGGTAAATATCACTCTATCAACTAACCACACTATAGAACCGCTCTTAGACTTGTTGATTGCAAATATTACTAGAGATGCCAAAGTGGATCATCCTGCCATTAGATCACACTTACTAAGAAAGTATGAAGGAAACAAATTTGATCTTCAAGCTAATTCTGACAACTTTACTTGTTTTGGGCTCGGCATACATCGGATCGGATTCCTTCTACAAGTTTTTAAGGTACAAGTCTGTGTGCTTCTGATTTCCTTATCTTGCTTGTTTTGGGGCTTGGTATTCACTGGATCGGATTCCTTATGCAAGTCTGGAAGGTAAAATTCTATGTGTTTCTGGCTCCCTTCTCTCATCTCTCTTCGGCATCTAGAAAAATAAAAACATTGAGATGATTTCCTGAAAGATACAGAGGGGTAGGAATATTTCCTATGACCCCATTATTCTTATTCAGGAAAGAATGATCACTCATTGTTGGAAGCAAGGGTCAGAAAATTTCCTATGACCCCATTATCCGGCTACACTTTGTCAAAAGAAAAAAAAGATAAACAAGACAAACTGCATCAGCGTCACAGAAATCACTGGAATAGTAAAAAGAAAGAAAAAAGAGAAGAGAAATATCAGAGAAGAGAGGAACAGAGAGGAAAGGGATAATAGAACACTACATGTGTGTTCAGATACTTATTAGGGTAATATTTCATGTGTCCTTTCATCGATACTCCCAAGATTAGCCTACACATTTATTTGCAGAAATGAGGTCCGTAGAGGGGTTAGTTAGGCGGAATCAGCTAAGCAGTGGGATGGAAGTTTTGGTTGCTAAGCTAAGGTCTAGTACATGGAAGTGCCATTGAAGTTGGTACCATTCTGGTGTGGCTTGGCAATATTGGAGAGGTGAAGGTCATAAAGTTTAATAATTGTGTGAGTCCCTTTGTTTTCAAACCTCTTTACAGGATTTTCTGTGTTTTGCTTGAGAGCAAGCAAAGGATAATTCTGTGAGAGTTGATATACTATGGATTTACTAGTTTTCACCCATAGTATATGTGCTATGTAGGGTCTATTATATATGTTTGGAGTCTATTTTAGATTGCTTTCATGTCAAGGTATATTTTGGAGAAATGTAGTGATTATGGAGTATTTGGAGTTTAATGATGAGGAAAACTCGTATCTGATGAAGAAATTAGAAGTCATAGTTGTAATCAATAAGTATTGTTGATCGACACTAACCCCTTGGTTTCGATCAACACCCGCGTGAGTAGATAGGCCGACTTAAAATCAAGACCGACAAAGCCCAGAAGTTCTACATAACTACAAGACTACCCATAGCCAACTTTATACCTAGTATTTATGTGTTTTATCATTGTTTGTGTAACACACTGATGTAGTTTTTATTATGCACCCTCAAATTAACCCTATAAGCTACTTTTTACTCTCTCAAATAAGAGGTTTAGTTTTAGTAATTAGGGATCGAATCCACAGGGAGCGTGGACACATAATAGACTATAGATGTTTAGATTAAGCTAGGCAAACAGTTTATTAAAGAAGTAATAGTAGACAAGTAAAAAGGTGATTGGTTTGATAACAATAAGATGAAATAGCTAGGTCTAGGGATTTATCAATCAATAGATTCAAAACACAAATCAAGGATGCTAAGGGTTTTATATATCAAATTATAGAACTCGAATTCAATAAGCAAGTACTCTAGCTCTCGTGAGCAATTACTAATCATATGCCTAAGTTCTATGTTCCACCTCTCGCATGCAAACAAGGATCAAGCATCGATCGATACCAATGCTTGGGTATCAACCGGTGCTACCTAAGACTAGCATTAACACACGTATCGATGATGTTCAACTAGATCCTAGACCAACTCTAGTATTCGCCTAGATATCTAATCTACACAGGGCTCGGGTTCCGTTAATTAATTGCACTCTCATGCCTCTCAATTGTCCTATGATTCTAGGTTCAAGCAATCAGTCACACTCTCGTGTTATTCCATTACTCTAGATCCTAGTATTTCAAGCCACACTGGTATAGAGATCTATAGATAACCTAGCAATCCTATGACTATCAGTTTGACATTAAGAACATGAAATCCCTAAACATAACACGATGATTACTTAGACATGGAAGCAATAACACAAATCATAGTCTGAATAAATAATAGATATAGAAATCAATATAAACCAAAGGAGTTCCAATCAATCTCTGAAGGAGAATTGATCTTCTCTCCAAAACTTAAGACAAAGAAAAAAATAAAGCTTAGCCGTCAACAATGGCTTAGAAAACTATATAAGTTAGGTCTAAACTCGTGCAGGGGTATTCTGGTAACTTACCATGACATCAGGGCTTTAGTCGGCCATAAAACAAGCCGAGCCTGTCTTCTGGGATCACCGTCGATCGACACCAAAATCTGTGCCTTCGATCGACACTCATTCATCTTCTCGATAGCTTCCTCTCGGGAGGTAGACAAACCACTCTTCAGTAAATTGTGCATAACTTTGGATTTAAACATCCGATGGACCTCAAACCGGTGGCATTAGAAAGATAACTCAAATATCTATTGTATTTAAAAATTTCAGCTCAATATCACCGTGGGAAGGTCTCCATCCATAGCTAAACATATGACGCATCTGCGCATTCTGCATCTGTAAAAGATCAAGAATCACCAAAGTTTTCCAGAACGTACCTGAACCTCAAAATACTCTAAAACACACTCCAAACACATATAATAGACTCTAAATAGGGCTGATATCATGGCACAATAATGGTAAATATCAGGCCCTATCACTCCCCCAGTTCTGGCTTGACATTGGCATGTGTCGATCGATGCTCGTCTGCTGTCATCGATCGTTTGTCACCCCGTTGATGTTGATCGATGTTGTCCTGTTGGTATCGATCGATGGAGTCCATTTAAAAACAGTATAGGTTGAGAAGAAGCGGTGTCGTGTGGTGAAGTCTGAGTGGCTCTGAATTTTCACCTTTCCTACGTACTCTTCTATGGGTGTCGATCGATGCTCATCTGATGGTGTCGATCAACACCAGTGCGAGCTGCCAAAGGTCATAGAACTTTCGACTAGAAAAGCACCTTCTTCCATCTTCTCATGCTCGAGTACTTCCCTAAATTCATTATCTAAGATGGCATCAACCTGGTGCCTCTTGCTCTCCCCAGCTTTCCCTTTAACTAGAGCTTCTTGCCTCTTCACAGCTTTTGTTGTCTGAGAATTATGGGTGTTTAGCATCCTGACATGGGTGTTTATGGCTTCTAATTTTCCATTCAGCTCTTTGTGGATAGAATCCAACCTCAGATTTAAGTATGCACTCATCTTCTGCTGAATTTCTATGGCTCGTTCCATCATAGATTCCATCCTCTGAATATGGTCCTGAAAACAGATTCCATTTATATGATTCTCGTCCTCTTCTGCAGCATGTTCCACCAATGAGAATTCATGTACAAAATCAGCTTTGTCCTCGACCGCAATGATCTTGTCATTATTCGTAACTCATGATTTCATTTTGTGGGTAACCATATTCCTAATATTGTTGCTAGACACAAAGTTCTGAATCAATCTCTTAGCTTCCTCTGGAGACCTAGTCCCAAAGTTCCCTTTGCTTGCCTGATCCAACATTATATGATATTGCGCATCAATACCTTTGGAGAAGAATCCCAGCAGTTGAACTTCCGTGAAACAATGATGTGGACAGTCTTTTTGGTACCCCCTAAATCTGTCCCAAGAGCTTTTAAACCCTTTAGTGGGTCCCTGAGAGAATGTCAAAATCTGCGAGATTTAATCGCATACCTGTTAATATATAATCGAGTAGGCCTGATCAACTGTGCTATCGATTGATGCTCAGGGATTACAGCCCCCTGTGCATCTAATTTTTGACCTGCTGCATTACACAGATAACCCTCAGGGTCATGCAGGTCTCCATTCCTATCCCTAGTCAGAATGAGTGCCCCAACCATCTCAACGCACCGGTTATTGTGGATCGATGGTAGAGTAGAAGTGTCGATCGGTGTTCGTCGAAGAGTGGTGTTGATCGATGTCAAACTGTTGTTCTCGATCAATGCTAGACATTTCTCTATGCGGATGGTGCGTTTAAAAGCTGCTGGGTCTGAGAAAAGTAAGTATTTTTCCTTGTTGCTCCTGGTACTGCTCTGCATGTACTTGAAAGACAAGGAAAATTTTATGTAAGTAACTGAAACATAAAATAAAAACCTAGACTAAACCTATTAATCAAGTCTAATGGTGATCCTCGCTCCTCGGCAACGGCGCCAAATTTGATGTAGCTTTTATTATGCACTCTCAAATTAATCCTATAAGCTACTTTTTACTCTCTCAAATAAGAGGTTCAGTTGTAGTACTTAGGGATCGAATTCACAGGGAACGTGGACACACAATAGACTATAGATGTTTAGATTAAGCTAGGCAAACAATTTATTAAAGAAGTAATAGCAGACAAGTAAGCAGGTGACTTGTTTGATAACAATAAAATGAAATAGCTAGGTCTATGGATTTATCAATCAAAAGATTTAAAAAACAAATCAAGGATGCTAAGGGTTTTATAGATCAAATTCTAGAACTCAAATTCAATAAGCAAGTAATCTAGCTCTCGCGTGCAATAACTAATCAAATGTCTAAGTTCTATGTTCCATCTCTCGCATGCAAACAAGGATCGAGCGTCGATCGATACCAATGCTTGGGTATCGATCGATGCTACCTCAGACAAGCATTAACACACATATCGATGATGTTCAACTAGATCCTAGACCAACTCTCGTATGCGCCTAGATATCTAATCCACACAGGGCTCGGGTTCCGTTAATTAATTACACTCTCGTGCCTCTCAATTGTCTTATGATTCTAGGTTCAAGCAATCAGTCACATTCTCATGTTATTCCATTACTCTAGATCTTAGTATTACAAGCCACACTGGTATAGAGATCTATAGATAACCTATAATCCTATGACTATCAGTTTGACATTAAGAACATGAAATCCCTAAACCTAACAAGATATGATTACTCAGACATGGAAGCAATAACACAAATCATAGTCTGAATAAATAATAGATGTAGAAATCAATATAAAACCAAAGGAGTTCCAATTAATCTCTGAAGGAGAATTGATCTTCTCTCCAAAACATAAGACAAAGAATAAAATAAAGCTTAGCCGTCAACAATGGCTTAGAAAACTATATAAATTAGGTCTAAACTCGTGCAAACTTATAGTCTGTAAATGTTTGAGTAAAAATATGCAAACTCTACAATAGCCGGCCTAGCTTCCCGCGACCTCTAAGGCTAACTCGATTTACTGGTCACCTGAAAACAACAACGAGTGAGGGGTGAGTAATCTAGCATTACTCAGTCAGTTACAATCTCCAACTAACAAATACAACCCCTCGCTATCCCACCCCAAACAATCGAAAGCGAGAGGTTCATCTAATAATCACAATTCAATGGATAAGTAATATGAGAAATATTCAGCAGGGAAACTGATAGCAAGATAATTAACGTTATGCTAATTACTGGCTAACCACCAAACTCAACCAAAACTTGAACTTTCAACAACCCGATATACTATATAATATATATTTAACTAACTAAAGCCCTGGTGACATCATGTTCCTCCTCACTATCGACAATATCCTATCTTCCTACCACAAAGGCTAGAAGAAGGAACTTTGAACCGGCCGTGGCCCATAGTCATTCGGGTCACCGCGCGACAGCCCACAGTCATTCGGGTCACTGCCGGACGTTACACCGTCGTGTAACACTCAGGCTTAGGCCATGACCCTGTCTCTCTGAGTCTTCCCGATCCAGAAAATAAGGGGTTTCCTTGAACCCTCTGGATACGAGGTCTGAAGGAACACTAACTCACCCCTAATATGCCTAGCATTGTGGGCTGCACAAATGCTATATGGCCAATATATGACTAATACCAAATCTGGTAAAATAACAAAAGGTTCCTAGTATTAATCACTACTAACATAAACAAACATAATCAAGAATCTAGCATAAAGAGTAATTCCAGAATACCTAGCTACCACAACTTAGTGATATTGTCTAAGCATTCAGTGTTCTCTAACTAACCAATCAACATAACCATTAGCATGCTACTATTAAACTCAAGCAATAACTAAGCATGCTATCAACTCAATCAATCAGGATTAATTAACCTCTACTATTAACTAATCAACCCGTTAATAAGTTAGACCCGTCCTCCTACCATGATCTAACTTCAAGTAACGGGAACCTGCATGAAAACAAGTCAGCAATCAATTGATCATAACTCACAGTTCTTTGGCTGAATGTGGCCTTGGCCCCGTGTCCGTCTTCTGTGATCCGAACCCTTTACCGACCTTCTCAAGTTCACTCACGTCTGGTCTGATCTTAACTCGAGTAAGACCTTCTTTAGATGTAGAACCAAAACTGGCAGAGTAATTGTTCTCGAAAACTCTCAAAAACTGCCGAAAACGCTCAAAAACTATCGAAACTCTAACTTTTTTCTTTGCTTTCACTCTCACGTTTTTAAGCAGGTGTGAAGTGTTCTAGATGATTTTAAATGAGAGGTAGATCGATCTTGTTTATAGAAATCATCAGCCAATCAGTTCCAGGCCGTGTGGCAGCCCGTGTGTCCGTCCGCATGGCTCCGGTTGCTTGTGCGGCGGCACCTCATGCTCCACATGTCAGCTCGCATGACCAGAGTGTACTGGAAGGCGACACCACATCCTACACATGTCTTGATTCATGGCCTGGCTGCATGCAAGAAGACACCACGTCCTCCACATGTCTGGCCGCATGGCCTGGTCGCATGCAACGGGACACCCAGCTGCTTAGTCGATCCACCTCGTGCTCCACATGTTTACTTGCATGTCCCGACTGCAGGTACTGCGACACCTCTTGTTTCCCTTGCCACATATACTGCCAGGAAGTTTACCCACGTCCCGAACACAATCATCAAGACACCTCGTTCTTTTTCGGTCCAATCGTTTGATTTCGACCCTTCAGTAAATGTTCGACCCACGATCCATCCCAAATATTTTTCTACGCCCATTCTGATGCGCTGAATATTTTTAATTAAATCCTATCTGAATTCGGACCTTGACGGAAAAAAATTCCCGAGCCTCCCGTTTCCCTCGACAAATTTTCTAATACCATAATTAGGGTTTTCGCCCAACTTTGGGTTTTCCCGTCGTGCTTACTTCTCATCCTGCTTAATTTCCGTCCTTCATCCGACTTATTTTGTCTACGAAATAATATTTTACTAATACGAAGTTTTTCTGAAAAATTCGTGCTTAAGAAACATTCGCACTTCCAAAACGTCGAGCTTATAAAACGTCGTGCTTCCAAAAATGTTATGCTTCCAAAACGTCCTTCTGATCAATCTAACTCATTGTCTAACCATGGTCGAGCAGCTTATTTGACTCATAGTTCACTCACTATCAATTCTTCGACCACTCGTATTTCAAAATTCCCTGATCGATCCTTGGTTCCCGCGACTCGACCACTAGGATGATTCTCGACCATTCTTCCATTTTCTCCGAACCATGTTAAGTTTTATATGACCAAAACTTAATATTTCTCCACATGCTTTGATTCCCAAAACCTTGGCTCCAAATTCTAAATAAATTTTTTAAGGGTTTCTACAAGGCCTGTCTTCTGGGATCACCGTCGATCGACACCAAGGCTGTGCGTCGTTCGACACTCATTCATCTTCTCGACAGCTTCCTCTCGCAAGGCAGACAGAGCATTCTTCCGTAAATTGGGCATAACTTTGGATCTAACCATCCGATGGACCTCAAACAAGTGGCATTAGAAAGCTAACTCAGATATCTATCTTATGTCAAAATATCCGCTTAATCTCACCGTGGGAAAGTCTCCATCCATAGCTAAACATCTGACGTATCTTCGCAGTTCTACATCTCTAAAAGCTCCAGAATCACCAAAGTTCTCCAGAACGTACATGAACCTGAAATACTCTAAAAATACTCCAAACACATATAATAGACTCTAAATATGGCTGATATCATGGCACAATATTGGTAAATATCATGCCCTATCACACACCACCTAGAAAATAGCCACAGAGAAATAATAAACCACCACCATATTTAGAAGCTTTAAGTAACTTAGTTTTGGAGAGATGATGAGGAATCCTTCAAAGATTTGTGGAACTCCAGTTTTCTTACTCCATCTACTTATGCTTTCTATTCAGATTATTGTTATGTTTCGCTTAATGTCTGAGTAGTGTCTCTTGTTAGACTTAGGTTTCTATTAGGTTTTATATGAATTGCTGAAACATAGCATTTCTAGGGCGGTCTTCTAGGATCCTTCATCAGAATTATGCTTATTGCTTGTATTCTAGAGTAGCTAACTAAAAATTTTAGCCTAGGATACTAATAACTACGATAGTAGGTTCATTACCTAAATTACTTATGTTGAGCTAGGCTGTTAGATACATATAATGGCTAGTCCAGTTAACCTATAGAACACATCGATTAAGACGTTAATTCTTGCCTATGGAAGTATAGATCGACACTCATACCATAGTATCGATTGACACTCATTCCTTGTTCACATGCGACAGATCGAACAAAGACTTAGTCATCTGATTAGACTCGCAACGAGAGTTGGATATCTTACTATTGCATTCGAGTTCTAGGACGGTTTATCACACACCCTTAGCATCTATATATCATAATTATATTGTCTGAAACCCTAAGTCTAGCTATTTATTCTTATTGTTATCAAATCAACTTCTTAATCAATCATTATTATTCACTACTTTACAATTTACTGCCTAGCTTAATCATAACACATCTATTCTATTGTTTGCCCATGCTCCCTGCGGATTTGATCCCTAAGTACTACAACTGAACCTCTTATTTTAGAGAGAAATTTGCTCATAGAGTAATTTGAGTGATATCACTTATGCAAATGGATTTAATTTCTTCCAGAGGTAGAACTTCAAGTCTGGGGTGTGCGCAGCAACCGTGACTACTTCAGAGAGGCCATTGTATGCTGATATAGTAGATTACCTTGCTGTAGTGGTAAAGTTATAATTTCCAAGCCTACACTGTCTTGAAATTTTTGTAGAGGGGTCCAGGGTACCATTTGGGACGAGCCTTACATATACAAACATTGCTTAAACAGTATATAAAGACATTGTATTGCGGAATCTGAGTTTCCTGATGTGCTATTCCACTGTCATGATTACGATTATGTTGGACATTTTACTACTTTTCAAGAGAGTGTCATAAGTTCTTTAAGAAGGTTTCTGGTGGCCTAAAATATTTTGGGATGCTCAGTCCTTCATATCTCAGTATGATCCTTGCCAAAGAAGAGGAAAATCAGCAAGAGACACGAAATGTAGCAAAATTTCATACTCAAGGTGGAAGTTTTTGATTATTGAGTTATTAATTTTATGGTCTTTTTTCTTCTTCTTATGGGAATAAGTACATCCTGGTTGTTGTAGACTATGTGTCTAAATGGGTGGGAGAAAGTTCTGAAAAATGATGATGTTGTGGTTCGAGTTATTCAAAACCATCATCTTCCCTAGATTCAGAGTTCCTCGAACTTTCACAAACAATGGAGGTACTCACTTCATCAACAAAGTGTTTGAGAAGCTGATTAAGAAACATGGTGTCCACCATGGAGTACTACCCCTTACCATCCTTAGACCAGTGGACAAGTACGAGTTTCCAACAGTAGGAAGAACAAGGAAAGACTGGTCTATGAAGCTGGATGAAGCACTTTGGAATTACAGGATTTAGGACGCCACTTGGAACGACACTGTTTTATATGCTCTATGTAAAGCATGTCATATTCCAGTGGAGTTAGAGCACAAAGCAGCATGAGCTGTAAAAATAAAAAATTTTAACATCAAGTCTGCATAGAGGAGATTGATGCAGTTGAATGATATGGATGCGATCAGGTATCATGCCTATTAGAACTCAAAGCTGTAAAAGGAGAGACAAAGGCCAATAATGATAAGAAGATCATCTCTAGGCATTTTGAACCCAATGACCAGGTATTTCTGCATAACTCTCAACTCGTTTAACATTGTTTCCTGGAAAATTACGTTCTCGTTGGTCCGGTCCCTTTACCTTCAAAGAAGTCAGACCATATGGAGATATTGTCATATTTAACTCTAGAGGAGAAGAACTTACAGTGAATGGAAAAAGGGTGAAACACTATTGGGTGAAAGCAAAGATTCCAGATAGTCACACTTTGCATCTAGGTAGACCAATATGATTAATCAGGAATCTTAGTCAAGCTAATGGCGCTAAAAAAAAACTTGGTGGGAGGCAACCCACTGGTAAGTATATATATTAATGGTATATTTCATTTTTATGATTTATTTTTGATTTTTTTCATTCAATTTGGTGTTCAAAAGAGCGAAGTGTTGAGTACGAGTGGTGTTGATCAACACCCCAAAAAGGTGTCGCTGGATGCTCTGTGTCGAGACACAGATTGTTTATAACTCGACACTTCTCACTTTTTGCCATTTTCTCAAAATCGAGTACTCACCCGAATTTCATCCCCAAAATTATCCATGGATTGTTGATCGTTTTTCTGATTCTAAAGCCTAATCAACTTAACTTTTCACTCTCTGTCTGTTTACTTTGCTCATTAATCAGATCTTTAAGGTATGTTCTCGAAATCTCTTAGTTTAGAGAAGCAGTGGATTTTTGACTAAGCTCAAGAGAGACGTATTTTAGGCTTGATTTTGAAACGAACTAGGGTAACAGAATGGTATACTTAGTGTTATCGACTGATGTTGATGATGATTTCTCCATTTGAAACTCGATTAGAGTCAACTAAATTTTGCATGACTTGGATTCACGAACGAGTGTTGATCGACACTATTTTGGTAGTGATCGACACCAGTCACTGTGTTGTGATCTTTGCTGGTGTCTCGTTTTTCATTGTGATTTTTTATGCAGATGGATCAGAGAAGGACTAAACGACGCGTTGAGCAATCTGAGGCATCTAGTTCTGCAATGTACAGATTTCATGCCAACCCCTTTGGCCTAAAGGAGAAAATGATATGATTGAGACGTCGATCAACATTGCAGACCCTCGAGAAGCAGCGAAAAAACAGGAAAGCACCCATCGGGCAATAGCCGAGCAGTGGGATGACTACCACAGCTTGTTCTATAATGCTTGGCAAAGGGTTTCTATTGAGCCTACGCGTTTTGTTGACAGACGCACTGTGAGGAGGCTGGGTATCAATACCGACATGGCAGCTATGTTCTCGAACCTCAGCATGGGAACTATGGCTACGAGGTCACATGACCTCTATCCTGATTTGGTCAACCACGGTTCATGTTTACTACTTCAACAAGGGTCAAGAGGGTACCTTGACCTTCTTGATCAGAGGTATCAGATACTCTATCCTGAATCTCTGAAGCAGCTACGGGTTTCAAAACCCAGAGTATTTTCGCATTTTCGTGCCTCCATTCCCTGATCAGTGGGAGTTATGGGCCCTTTTTTCCACAGGGTTTTTCGATTCGAAGCAAGCAACTCAATATGACATTTGCACCCGACCTTGCGTTACTTCATCAAGCTCCTGGAAAAAAATCTGGTATGCAAGATGGAGCGTGAAGGTAAAGGAGCTAACAGTGATGTATTATCCCATTAGGGAGTTGTCGATACCGAGCTTCCAATTCCACCCATTGACCATAGGGTCAACTTGGAGCTTTTTTTCCTGAGAACTTGGTTTCTCTGAAGAACAAACCATTCACTGGGAGTGCGAATAAAGAATCAGATGGGGTCTTCGCACACCAAATTTTCAGCATCTCGGGATTTGCCTGGATCAGACCACCATTATGCATCATAGAGCTTTGATGGATGTTACCCATTTGGGGAGCGCGCAGTGGCTGAAGGACAGTCGCCTTTGGTCCTATGTTGATGAGACATGACCGCGTTTGATCGAGCTGCCTAACAAGGATGTTACCGACTTCTACGAGGATCTCTCCAGTGTTGTGTTCTTCCTGACCCGCTCCTCCTTGTTTCTCTTGTGACTAGACGTCGCAGAAGGGCAGGCCCCAAAGCTCCTTCCATAGCTGTTGAGGCTGATGATGCTGACGCTCTCAGAGCTCTTATCGTTCCCTTCTCATATTTCCCTGATATCCCAGAGATACCCATTCAAGATCGTGAAGTCTTGCAGCTTATCATGGTAGATGCACTTCAGGCTATCTGATACCAGGGCGATATTGCCATAAGTTGTTGAGAGTCATGTTGAGGACTCTGAGAAGGATAGGATTTTGATGAGGAGTAGTGTTTCCTCAATTATCTCTTAGTAGTTCTGTTTTTTATATCTATGTTTTGAGTCAGTCTGGATTTGTGTCTGCACTTATCTTCCTTTTGATTTTCTATGTAAGACTTTGAGGTTATCCATTATCATCTTGCTATTAACTTGTGTTTGAGTATCTAACAGAGCTGATTCTGCCAATTCATGAATTAAACACAATGACTTGGCAAACCCGACATGTTTAGCAAATTTCAGGTTTGTTCTATGTGGTATCGATCGACACTCTTAGTGATCGATACTCTTACTGATGGCAATCGACACCTGAGACAGAGAGGTACGAATTTTTCATCTCATTAACTTTTATTTTTATTTTTTTGCGAATCTTAGGTTGTAAAACACTAGGGACAGTGTTGTTTAAGTGTGGGAGAAGTTTCTACTGATGATGTGCTTTGTTTTGAGTGCCAGTTATGTCGTTTATTGAGTAAAATAGAGTCGATTGGGGATGATGAAATTTTTCGAGGAACCAACAACTCTTTAGCATTATTCTCTAGGTTACTGACTACAGGGTGTACTAAATGGAAACACTAAAGTGGATCAGCATGCTAGTAACATCCACGCTTGCTATGAATGTTTGTAGGATCCTAGCTGACCTCCAAACCTTAATCTACACAATTTTCTTATCTTTAGGGTTGGCATACACTGGAATCGGATTGGATAAATCTCTCAGATATACTTTTTTAAGTTTATGTCACAAAAATAGACCTCAAAGAAACAAATGACCAAAATAGACCTTTTTATTTTGAAAATTATAATTTTTTTATTTAATTAATTTTAAACTTCACATCCAAAACCCTACCCCATAACTCTAAACCCTAAGTCTAGATTAGTAAATCCAAGCGGTAAAAATGTATATTTATACCGTTTAGTAAAGTTTATTTTGGTCATATTTCTCCTTGAAGTCTACTTTGGTGACAAAAAAAAAATTAGGTCTATCTTAAGGTATTCCTCAATCGGATTCCTCATGCAGGTCTGGAATGTAAAAGTATGTGTGTTTCTGATTCCCCTCTCTTTCCCCTTTAGAGAAACAAGAAATAAAATATTTGAAAAGTGATAAAGGTCAAAAAGAAGTGAATAGGATTTAGTGGCTAAAACCTCTAAAATTTATTCATGGAAGCATGTCCAAAAATATCAATCAATTAAAAAAAATGATACCCGTCAAAGAAGGGAGACATTGATTGAGAGAAGTGAGAGGAAAAGAACCAGAAAAGACTATATGTGTGTTCATATACCCGATGGGGTAAGATTCTGTGTGTCTTTTGATCGATACTCTCAAGATAAAACATACACTTTTATCTAAGGTCAGTAGAGAGGCATGTTAGATGATATCTGGTGAGTTGTGGGCTTGATGGTCAGGTTGCTAAGCTAAGGCTAAGTACATGGATGTGCCTTCTAAAGTTGGTACTGAATTTATGTGGCTTGCAACACGGTAGAGGTGATGGTGTTGTTCTAAAGAAAAGGTGAGTCCCTGCGTTTTCAAACCTCTTCCAGAGGATTTTTTTTATGTTTTACTTGATGGCAAACAAAGGATAAATTTAGGGGAGTTAATATACCATGGTTTCTACCAATTTTTAGCCAGGATATAAGTCCCTTTTAGAGTCTTTTATATATGTATGGAGTCTTTTTAGAGTCTTTTCAGGTATAGGTACTCATTGGGCGTGAATGGAGGTTTTAGAGTACCTTGGAGCTTAAAGGAAAGCTATGCTGAAAATTTGAAGTCAGAGTCTGTTCATGTACAGTGTCGATCGATACTCTTACTGGTTTCAGTCGACACTCTTAGTACCCGCGAGTTTAATGATGATTAGAGATTTGTAACTTACGCTCGATACTTGGAAGAAAGAGCTTAGCTTGGAGATGGAGATTTGACCTCCTTCAGAGAGAGAATTTTGAACTCCCTTTGTTACTCTATTCTATTTATGCATTTTATTCAGATTATTATTATGTTTTTCGTGATTATGTGTGAGTAATTCCATTGTTAAATTTAGGGTTCTTTAAAGGTTGTTTAATAGATTGTTAAACTTTATAGTATTGCCAGGGTAATCAATTGGTTCTTCATCTTGTTGATATTAATACTAGTTTAGGCTGATCACCGTAAACCAAGATCTTAGGATTATTGAGACATGCTAGAGCATGGTTAAATTCCTGAACCTAACTTAGATGAGCTTAATAACTAATCACAGCAAGATTTGCCCTAGGTGTTTAGTGAACAAATCAAACTTGAGTTTAATGCTTGTCTGAAATACTTGGATTCGCAACAATATCTAAGATTTAGACATTAGATAGCCCCTCCAGCGAGAGTTCATTGATTATTGTTAGAGTTTGAGTTCGATAATGATTATTAATTAAATCTCTGACACTCTATTTAGTTTTCATTCTTGTGGTACCTGCGAGTTTTCTTGAGTCTAGTACCCCTTATTTTGATAACTTACAACTGATTTGTTTTCTACTGTCATTTAATACATTTCATTATTTAATGTCTACCTTTATTTGAAAACCGAAGTCTATCAATCTTAGAGTTTTTGTGTATTCGATCCTTAGTGCTACAATCAAACATTTTATCTAAGAGAGAAGCTTAAGTTTAATTTGAGAATATCATGGGCTAGTATCCTTGTGGGGGAATTATTATGTTGAGATAGCTCTTCTTCTTTATATTTGGAAAACAGGTAAGTGCGGAAACCATGGCACTCTTCGGTGGTATGTCCATAAATTTTATGGAATTCATAGTATTTCCTTGAGCTGTGTTTCCCGCATTCTTCTTCTGTCTGATTTTTTGAGTTTGGCTTGTTTGGATTGCGCCCTCGTCGATCTGACAGTTCCGATTCATGTAAGATCTTGCATCTCTTCTAGATCTGTTGTGGTGTTTTCGCAGCTCATCATTTTCTTCATGTGTTCTGTCTTGGGATTTCAAAGTCGGGCCATATTTCTCGGAAAGAGCCTTCTGCTCTTCCTCCATTGGTCATTCATCCTGAAGCTCGGTGGAGTGCACCCTTGAGGGTGACGGGTTGGTTGAGTAAGAGGTCATCAAGGAAGTGTGATTTGTTCCAGAAGGCGTTCCTGAGAGCTGATATCCATCCTTGCTTTATCATTCAAGACAATTTTGGAGATGATGGATTTGAATCTGTCGATGAATGAATGGAGTGATTCCATTTTCTGAGACAATGTCTACATGTAATTTTCAGATGCTTCTTTTGTCTATGAACCTGGATTAATTCTTCATATACACCGTGAAGATTTGACTGAAGTTGTCAATTTTATTTGATTCCAATTAAGAGAAACAATTTAGAGTTGCTCCTGCTTGGTTGACCACGAAGAATTGACAATACTTGGCGTCTCATTCTCCGTCGTCGAAACAAATTTGCCTCATTGATATGCAGAAAGTTGTCATATGAGCCTTGAGATCCATCTTTCCTTCGTATGATGAGATCTTCAGTTTAATATTCAGGGCAAGAGTACTAACAATGTGATCTGTAAACGGCGTTTCTGAGTTACTTTGATGACTTTACCAACTTCGGGGGTCAAGCTTGTAGCTCAATGGATTTTCGATTACATTAGCATGAGGTCAGCTATGGTTTGAGCTATCATCCATTTAAGGAAACCGATCCCATTGCTCATCCAGGGCTTGAGAAAATTCCTCTGAGCATCGTAAAGTTTTCTGTTCCACGGCATCATGTTGTCATGCACGTAGAAGTAATAATAATAAAACAGCTTGTAATTCAATTGGTACCTTGGTTAAGGCAGCATCCAGATCGATGACTAGTGCTGGTGGTGGAATGGTTATGGGGGCTGCGGTCGTGGTGAACTATTGGCATGTGGTATATGTTGTGGGATCTGTATGTTTTGCTGCTCCAGTCAAACCGGATGTGTTCATTCAAACTATGTGTAGGTGCACTTCTTAGCTTGGATCTGATTTTTTTGAAAGATTATCTATAATCCCCTCTGTCTAGCGCCGAATAATGGATCTTGTATCCATTCAAAGAGATGAATTAATTGACTATGTTTCTACTATTTAAAGGTGAAAATGGGTTTCTTATTGAATATGATAATAATACAATAGAGATAAAAAAAAGTGTGACTGTTTATGTCAACGTACAAAAGAATGTTAATTTTGAGCTATCAAGAATGTGAAAAAGGCCAAGACCCCTTCTCTTTCTCTCTCCTCTTTTATAGTTTATACTATATGAGTAACAGAAATTTTATCTCCGGCGTGAATCATACACCACTAATTTGTCTTTAATTACGATGATCTCTTAATATTCTCAACTGACTCATAATAGTCCCTTTGGACTCGTAATGGATCTTTGTCCTTTTATGGTTCGCTATTGCCCTATTGGACAATTGGATTGTTAGACTGGATCTCTAAAGTGGGTTTGGTTGGAATAAAACTCACCTCTAACAATGATCACTAAAATGTTGGAGAATTTTCAGTTTTACCATAAGTTTGATATCACTTTTCAAAATTATCATTAATAAATGACTATTTTTCAAAAAACTCTAAATTTATGATGAAAATGGACTAAACTAATTTTTCTAAATATTTATAAAATATTTAAAAAACTCAACTCCACTTGTTTAACATTAAACCCTAAATAATAATCACTAAAGTGTAATCCCAAATGTTATTTTTCAAAAGTGATACTTAATTATGGTATTCTTATTAATTTCTCTAAAATGTTGAACTCGAATTAGCATGTTTTTTTTTCTTTTATTTATGGCACTCCCCCAGTTCCCCCACCAACACAAACTTGCTAGTTCCACCGTTGATTTTCAAACTAGGAAAACTGAGTGCTGTTTATTACAGATACCATATATCATGAGGCATTCAAAAATGCTTTTAAAAGAAACAACGAATCCCATCTCCACGAACTAAAACACTTAAAGAAAGAACAAAACGTCCACTGCATTGTTCATCGACTTAAACCACCATTTTGAACCAACACCAAAAAAGGAAAAGCCTTCCCCTTTCAATCATGAAGAGGAGGAGGCGATTTGTTTGGCAGTCTCCGGCCAAGCACAAAGCTGCTGAACAAATGCAAAGCTCGTGAAGGCTGCGCGTATGGCACCATATGAGCAGCTCCTCTGACCGTTGCGAATGTCAGTATATCCCCATACTCTATTACCCATCCGCCAACCTACCTCACGTCAAATAAGTTTACAATTAGGGGTAGACGTAAGTACCAACTAACTAACCGAACCAAACGTTAAAAGGCAACTGTAGTAAAAAAAAATTTACATAACATAAACGAAGTCAAATTGAAAACAAAATTAGGTACAGTCGAACTGAACATAGTCGATTAAAAGTGAATTTATAAACCAAAAATAAAAATGTGTTACACGTAAAACATGCAACAGTCTTGCATAATTATTTTTATTTCATACTTTCTCTACCTTTTAATACAAAAACTCCTAACCAAATGAACCTTGTCAACTTTCAACAACACCAAATCGAAAGCCAAAGAAAAAAAAAACGAATGCTCAAAATTAAGATGGCAGAGCCTATTTTCTGTGGAACAAACCTGTCCTTTGTGGAACCAAGCTCCATAGGGAACTGTAGTGTTGAAGTTGAGATCCTCTGCTAGTTCTTTTACCAGAGTCCTTGAACCTAGAAGAGGAATCACGGAATCTTCATCCCCACTGCAGTTTGAGATTTGAATAAGAATATTGTGTATTTTACAAAGGTAGACTAGAAGAAAGGGAAAAAAATTGTGTGTGCGCACATTATGGTTTATGGAACCATACATTTACCTGAAGACCCAAACAGGGATTTTCCTCTTCACGATTCTCTTAAGAATCGGAAGTATGTTCATATTCCCGTCAGTGTCACTGTAGTTCAAGAGGCTGTGAAGGTGGAAACATAACCAAATAAAATTCTGAGATAGAGATGGAGATAATGAGACCAAATATTGCTGAAGTTAAACATTACCCGCTGCACATAGACCATGAATATGGCACATTTGTTCGGTTAGCATGAAGAGCCTGTTGAACCTCAGGAAGAGTCAGATACAACTGCTCTTCGTAGCTCATGCACACGTCCACCCCAACACTCATCTTTGTACCCTAAAAAAGTCATTTTCATAGCATCTTTAAAACAAAATCATTTTCATAGCATTTTTGTAAATAAAAAATATCAACACTTCGACATATTAACACGAACTATCCGTTTCAAATGCCGGCTCTTTCTCTTTTTTTTGCAATTTTCTTGTGAAAGCATATTCAAATTAAAAAAATTCTCTCAGAAAAGCATATTCAACATTATTTTTAAATAAATAAATTTCTAACCTTCAAAGATCATTTTTTCCAAAAAAGAAAAGAAACTAAAACAAAGTTTTTTTGAACAAAAACAAAGTTTTCTTCTACTATCACATTATCGTTACATATGATGTAGAGCAAAACAATTTACGGGGATAGAAACACATTTTCCGCATATATGAGAAATTATGTAATATTTATAAATTCAAAGAAAAAACAAATCTTCGTTTTCATAAAGTGTCTTCGAACAATTATTTCTGTTAATAAAAGTAAGCATAGTGTTTTGGACAGAACAGTAATGAGTCTGAACTCAAAACATACGTCTAGGCGTTTTAATCAGCAAAACAAATGTTCAGGATACTAAACATAGTGGATTCGTTCAGAATTTTTTAGTCTAAATACATATAAACGAAAATGCAAAAAATAATAGACGTCTTGGGCAGACTCAGTTTTTCTTACCATTTTCTTGAGCCTGAGCTCTTGCTCGACAAGGGTCGGATAGCAGATATCAAGGAGAACGTCGTAGTAATTGATGTATTGAGTGATTATGGTTCCGGCTTCACTCATTGCGTCTTCACAAGGTTTGCTTATGTTGGGTGAACTTGTGAATGTGTAATCTTCAAAGTTGCATTGGTTCATAATAGTGAGGCCAAGTTCATCAGAGATCATCCCGTGTGACCAGAAGAACTCATACGTGGCTGGAACATCTCGATCAAGCTTCAAAAGCGGATTACCGATCTGATCAAAACAGAGGTATCTCTCAAAAACAGAGCTAGTAAAACAAAGATTTGAAAAATAACATTTCTTGTTTGTATAGTTCTTTACTTACTGCAATGCCTTTGAGCTTGAACTTGAATCTGTTTGAGCGTCTTGAGTTGTATTCAAGTATAACATCAGCTAGTTGAGGTATATAGTGTCCTGCGTAGCTTTCGCCGGCAAGAAAGAGGTTTCGTGTCCTGAAGTCTGGAAACTTTTCTAACCATCTTAACAAGAACACCAGCATATCCTTGGCTAATGTTTAAAGAATCATTTAATAACATGTCTTTTTGTAAAAGAATTAATAAGCATGTATAATAAAAAGATTTAGTTTAATCATTTGAAAGATTATATAATACCGGTAGATTCATCGCCAGTGGTGTAATCTGAAGTTGTGTTCGAGTAAGACCATCCTACTCCAGCCGGTGAATCGACAAACAACAGATTTGAGGCTACATCACAATATTTACGTCAACAAACTTTGTCCGTGTTGAAAGATAATATACAAGAGTGATAGAAACCTTTGTTCCAGGATTTGGAGTTTCTGCGGAGGCCCCGACCGTCTCCAGTGGGGTAAAATGGACCCAACTCTGTGAAAGCTCCTCCCCCAATGGAAGAGCAGCCTGGCCCTGCAAGAATTTCTCAGTTTTAACCAAACCTAATTGCATCTGGACCGAAATAGTTAAAAGACTTGGATGGTTTGATAACTTTATGCAAATTGCATTACTCTGTCGTTCATTATATTGGGGACTAAAATGACAAGCAGCAAACCGTTAATTGTATTATAAACTACGACAACTTTGTGTTTTTCTTTAAAGAACCCAATTCTAAAGAAAACATACAAAAGTGTGTTAGACAGTACCGAGAAGAGAAACAAGAGACAGAGTGAGCAAAGCAAACCTCCATTGAGCCATAGGGTTAAAGGTTTAGTGTGTGGTTGTTTCTCAGCTTCGACGAAGTAATAAAAGAGGCTCCGACCAGCTCTGACGTCGACATCGACGTAGCCAGCGAACTGTCTGAATGGAACTTCCGGTTGCCCAGGTAACTTCGTCACCAAATCTTCTTCTGGATATCCCTCAGCTATATTACGATTATACCCCAACCATTGCAGAACCATCACCATTACTGCTACATACAAGAACATCCGCTCACCGCTTGCCATTTCTCTCTTCTTTATCTGGTCTCGCTCTTCTGTGACTGTGTGTTAACTTTCTCTCGGGTTTCTGTGCCTAGTGCACATGTAACTTATATCTATATATAAACGCAAAGTACGCTTTTTTTTTTATAACATGGCATTTGGAAGGGCGAGGCCTAACCGACTAGTCCCTTGAAAGTCTGTCCACCGGTATCAGATAGATTTGGTTGCTCATATTAAGAATTAGATATCTATGTGGTCTGACCACATAAGTGGGTAAATTTGAGTTTGGTAGGTTTTGAACCCAAGGTGCTTATCACCTTTCCAAACTCACCATACCATTCGACTCTATATCTTAAAAACCTACACACTAAATATTTGGTAGCGATTTTTTTGTAAAAATTAGGGAAGAAGATAGCTTGGGCAACAATATCATCAGAACACAACAATTTAATCAGAATCCATTGACAAAAATCAATTTTTATTATAATAAGATTGAGATACAATAGAGGTTTACTAGAGATTGTTTGACAATATATAAGATCTAAGGCAACTAACAAAGAAAGTGAGGTTGAGAAGATGTCCACCTTCTTCGATTTCCTCTTCATTTTATAGCTATTCTTTTCCACCTCTTCGCTCTTTAAATCCTGAAGTTCTCGGGATCTCTTTGAACTTGTTCTCCATTATATACTTCTTCAGGTCGAGCTCGCAAGAGACCATGTTTTCCTTAACAGGTTCGGCGCATTGGACCTTTTCTACAGTCCAATTTTGGGTACAAAAATTGTTCCCCAGTCCTTTTAGTGATAGTTCGAGATCTAAAAGGAAAAAAAATCGAATATATCTTCTCCACTAATCAATTTAATATTTGTCGAGAAACCCAATGTATGACGTAAGCGGCTTAAAGATAGCGGTTGATGCGTGCCTCGTTAAATGTTCGGATTTGACGCGATTTGACTTCCACATTCTAATCATGTGGCTGGGATTAATCAGACGTGGGACGTCAGGATTATGTTTCCTCGAAAGTTGTTTTCGAGCTGTTACCTTGTTATATAAACGGATCTTGACTCTTCCTAATTTTATCTCCTTGATCTTTCTTCTTTCTCTCTCTACTCCATATCTTTGGAAAGATCTATTTCCTCCTCTCATCCTTAATTAGTCTGTGTGTCAATCGCGATGGCTGTAGAGAAATTAGGCCCCCACCTTAGAAGATCCTCATTGGTTCTGATATAGACAACTTCTATGACCTCTCGGGAGTCGGATATGAAGTCAAAACAAAGCTTCCGGTCATCGGTGAAACTCCTGAGAACATGAGGCCAAATTATTGCGGCGCGTATATTATGTACTTTAAGGATTGCGGCCTATCTTTTCCATTTCTGTCATATATCCTCGAGGTTTTGGTCGAGCTTGGTATGAACTTTACCTAGATGTACCCAAATTTTGTCAGGAATCTTCTAAAGCTGGCTGTTCGTGCAAGAGAAGAAGGGCTGGAGTTTGGGCTGGAAGAGTTGTGACAGCTTTGTATTCTCAAATGCAACAATGGTTTCCTATGAACAATGCTGATTTCACCTCGTCTCCTCATATGATCATCGACGAAATCCCAAAGAGAAACGATCAATTTTGGGAGAAGTTCTTCGTCTTCAAGATTAATTTTGCCTCCTTGGGTGATTTTCGACTTCGGCAGAATCCCTCGGTAGTGGTCGGGAAAGATAGGTAAATCGATTATCTTCTTAAAAATTCTTGCTATGTTTAATAAGTGTGGTTATGAAACACTGTGTGATTTCTCTAATAGCCTTATTCGGGAGTGTGCAGATGACTAGAGAATTTCGGTCTGATCCAAGTCCTCCGTCGGGGCCGACCTCGCTGGCTCACCTTCAACAGCGACAGGATCCGGGCCGCTTATGCTCTGAATCTGGGTCGAGGCCGAGCTTCAGTTGTTCAGCTAGTGGCGTCAGCAAACTCGGAACATCAGATGGTAGAATATCGAGTTAATCTCTTTTCCTTTTCCCCATTTTTTCTTTATGAATTGATGACTTTGTGTTTGCGTACTCATTCTGGTTCGTTCATTTTGTAGGGACGAAAGCTCAAGAGGAAACCTCTGAGGATTCAGATTCATCATCTCCAGAGGAGCTGGCTCAAAAGGTCCGCAAGAGACAAACTTTCAGGTTTGCGGCTTAGGGGTGGGACCAGGGATCATGTTGATCCAGTATCTGTATTCGTTCGTGTCGGCGGTGATCAAGAAGGGGCGGGAGATTCCAACGACTCAGTTAAAGGTCGATCTCAGCCTAATCCAACCGATGTCGATCTCTCTGCTCAACGAGCTTGGAGGGCAATAATGGATGACTTAGTCTCGGTAAGTTTGAGCTCAGTTTTTTTCGAGCGTGTTAGAGCCCCCTCCACCGACTCGATCTGAAGATGCCTCTTTTCAGCTCCGGACAAGGATGCATTGCTGGATGACGACCCTTCCTCTTGGGGGTTCTCGTTAACAAGAGCAGTTCGTTGATCAAGGGTCCGGAGAGTTTGCCTCTTATGACGGGAAAGATGAGGTACATGGGCTGTTCTCTCCCATGGCTTGTCAACATGATTGATCGTGGGGCTTACATGAGGATGGGCATTTTGAATGCCAATGTAGATATTTTATATTTGCATTGTTTTCTTCTTTTTATTTCCGGGATCTCATGTTTGCTTCTTTTGTAGGCTATGGAAGCGAGCAACAAATTTACTGCGGTATGGAGAAACGTCTCGCCGGTCTTCCAAGCAAGGAAGAGGTCGTCAACCACTTTCTGACTATCAAGAAGCTTCGGTATGATCTAGAGGTGGCGATGGAGAATGATAAAGAGAGGTCCACTGAGATCGAGGCACTGAAGACGAAGTTGGAGGTCACGGAGTGCGAGCAAGCTGTTGATGTTAAGAACTTCGATGTGATGGAGGAGAAATTCAAACGGTCGTTTGCTGGTCTTGATCGACCGATTCGCAGAGCTTTCCGTCGTGTGGGTCATAACCTCGCTGAAAATACAAGGGGATCTTGAAAAAGGTGAAGGATATATTCGAAAAGAAAAAATCGAGGCAGCAGCGGAGATGCGTCTAAAGGAAGTGACCGCCAATATCAAACTCCAAACGAGTTCAAGGAAGGTGGCTTTTAGGTCGATGAAGAGCTAAACGCATCTGGGAGAGGGAAGGATAGTTTGATATCGAGTACAATTTTGCTGCAGTATTGGGCCTCTCCCTTCGTGGACTTGATCTGCCTCAGGTCTCCGACGATTCGATCAACCATACCAAATCTCCTGCTTCTGGATTGGGTGGAGATGAGGTGGATTTTCGAGGTCGATTTAACTTTTTTGTTTTTGTTTTTGTCAGTAATGTTATTGCCTGGAGGGGTTTTCACTAGTTTGTACGACTTCAAGAATATTTTTCTTTGTTTTTGTTTTTGCTTCGAACTTGTTTGTTAGAATTTTTTTGTTTGTATAAAGGTGTTGGAAACATACATACATCTATATATCCCCAACGGATCATTTAGTCTATGTGAAATGATCGGTTACACATTGAGAATTGAAATTTATTTTTGTTCGGTTATAAGAGCAATATATATTGCTTGTCCTTGAAGGTGTTTTGCTAGACAGAATATGATAAAGAATCCAGATCCGGGCCACTGATGGCCATAGGAAGCAGTTGGTTGATGTTATTTTTGTTGATTTGGGTTGTGCTCGAGTTGCCTAAGTACCATTTTCGAGAGATGAAGCCTTTTCGTAGTTCTTTGTCGGATTTTATCTTCTTCTTTTTGTTTAATTCGTTTCGTTCTTTTCGAGGTTATTTCTCTATATGGAGGTGTTGATCTTGTTTGACAGCGATTAGATATCTTGCCCCCATCTCGAAGTGTGAGGTCGTGTCTCGTACATCAAGGTTTTAGTAATAATATCTTTTGAGGTTGTAAGCGTTCCAAGGTCATCGTTTGGGCAGCCATGTTTTGCACGTTTTCACTGGATATTTTGCATTTTTATTCCCCACATATGGCACCAAAATGTGGATCCTAAACTCACACTATGTATTTGGTAATGATTGTTTGTAAAGATTAGGGAAAATATAACAAGAAACACGATATCCTCAAAACAAAACGATGTAATCAAATTCCGGTTGACGTGATGGACTTTTATCACAATAAGATTGAGATACAATGGAGATTTATAAGCGACGGTTTGACAATGGATAACATCTAAGACAAGTAACTAAGAACATGAGATTGAGATCAAAGTCGAATGTGTAGTGTGTTCTCACTAGGGTTTGATGCGCGTGTCCACCTTCTTCGATTTTCTCTTCCTTTTATATTGTTTTTTTTCACCTACTTGCTCTTCAAATCCCGCAGTTCTCGGGATCTGTTTGGAATTTTTCTCCTTTAATTCTTCAGGTCGAGCTCATAAGAAACATTGCTTCCTTTAAAAGTTTCAGCCCATTAACCTTTTTCTATAGTTTAATTATTGGGTCCAACATCGACCACACTTGTGTGGTTTATAAAATATTCTTATCTACTAAGTATTTAACTCTTTTGATCCATGATTTTTCAATCTAAATATTTTAATTATAGGTGTGGTTGATAACTTCTTGTCACTTGTAAGGTAGAAAAATCATCTTTGTTTCTTTCAATACGATTAAATTCAAAAAATCAGATATTCATAAGTTAAATTATCAAAGTTTAATAATTAATGTCCAAAAAATATAAAAGTAAATCATTTAAAAAGGGATATTTTCTATGTTTCAACATATGTCTATAAAGTTATATACATATTTGTTATAATTATTTTTATATACATAACTAATATAATGAGCTACACTATTATCAGTGAAGAGATTTTTCGCATTCGAGCTCTCACGTTAAAAGGTAAAGCGGTTAAATTTAATCCTACCATTAATGAATTTTTATATAATATATTATATAATTAAAAAAAAAATTAAGAATATAATATTTCTAATATAGGATTTATATGTTGAATTAGATAACTGATTATAAAGTAATATTATAAAATTGTAAAAAAACACATATTTTTTATAAAAATAAAATAATTCATATATATGTTGTGTTGTTATCTAGAAATAATATTTTATATTGTAGAATTTAAAATTAAAATGTAAAATAAATTATAATTAAATGTTAATTTTATACTATTATTTCTGAATTCTTTTTTGCTTCTGAATTATCATGTCAAAAGTTAGAACAGTTAAATCCAATAAGAATCTTAATGAGTTTTATATATGGTTTAATATATAGTTAAAAATATTTTTATATTAATAATATAAGCTTTATATGTTATATTATTTAATTGATTATAATTTAATATACGAAAATTCAAAAATAATTTTAAAAAGATAATTCTTATATATGTTGTGTTCTTATCTGGAAAAAATATTTTCTATTTACAAAATTAAAAAAATGAAAATATAAAACAATTGAAAATTAAATATTAATCAGGGAAAATAATTTGTATGAATATATTTTATAAAAAATATTTCTAATACTCGAGTGGTTTTCAAATTTCCAGCATAATATTAAACAAATATATTTTGATGAAAACATTTTTGTAGATGAATAATTTGATATTTGATTTAAAACTTTGAGAACATAAATAATAATTTATGATGCTGGTTTTTAAATTAATAAGGTATAAGCTAATAAGTAATTGTAAGAAAACTATGCTCCCCTATGTGGACATAATACCTAGTTTGTAATATTTGATTAAAAAACTTATGTATCTTTTAACTTAAAATTAGTCAAATTACTATTTTTTACCATATCGGTTTGTAGCTTTTCTATCCTCTTTCCTATTTGCTTGTTCATTGTTGTCTCAAATTGCAGAAACAATAATATACAAGTTTTTCTTTGTATAGGGGAAAATGGAATTACACACAAATTATGGTGGATGTTTTTCCACTTATCACGTTTTATTTTTATAAAGTTATGCCCTGATTATAAGTATCGATTTTCTGAACAATTTGCTCAAATCTGTCAGATGTTTTTAGATATTCTTCTTTTTAATTTAAAATTTTTCAGAAAAAATAGAATTACACTACTTTTTTAGCGTGAGTTACACTACTTAAAGTAGGAGAGTGAAATTTTCCTTGTTTAATGAAAGCCAAATATATATTACTAATCTAATCTATTAAAAACAGTTTAACGCTTTGATTTTTTTTTACTATTTGACTAATTTTGTTAAAAAGTTATTTTCCAAATAACTAAAAAAATAAAATTAGATTTTTAGAGAGTGAGTAGAGTTATAGGAAAAGAAAAGAAGAGAGAAAATAATTTTAGTTAGTTTTTGAATTTAGATGATTTCTTTTTGGATTAATGGGTGTAATTTCTGTATTGTGAATGATAAAAGCTAAATTTATAAGAAAAAACAAGATACTAAGTACAATTTTTAGATTGTATCAATTACATTATTTTTTTCGTGATTTTATCGATTATATCAATTTTATCGATAATATAAATTTTTATCAATTTTTAGATTTAGCGATTATATCGAATTTTATATTTTATCGATTATATCAATTTTTTTTATATTATCATTTATCAATTTTTGTTTCGTGATTTTCAATCTGGATTTTTGCGGTCCTATAATCTTAACTCAATTAATCCGTTTCGTGCTTACCGCTTGAATTAGATTAAATAATGCAAACAATAATTCTATAAAACGATTCATAGAACATTTTTAAAATCGTTTTAAAACGATTTTAGAATGCTCTTTAGTTATTATGTAAAAAAATTGATCTTTAAGATGAGCCATATAAGAAAATGATTTACGCGATACTAATCTCACTTTTCTAAATATAGAAACAATCTATTTGATTAAAATATCGTGGGAGAAACCAGTCCCAGCATACACATACAATGCGATAGTCAGTCGACTATAACTCGGACACTGAATACTCCATATAATGGCAAATCATGTTACATCAGACCACGACATAAGACCATTAGACACTTGATCTCAACTGTTTTATATATGTACAAGTTAGTTGACAACCTTACAAACTCGTTTACCGGAGATTTATAAATAGATTAAGTATTGAATTTATCGAAAGGAATAGTTATTGCCTATGACTACGAAGATGTTTGATGGAAAGCCCACGAACGCGATTAGAGATCCCAAGGGGTCAGTTCAAATGGACTACTACGTCAAGCGGAATCTAATTAATGCTTTGAGAAGTACTCAGATTCCAAGATGATAATACAATGCATCCAATAAGTATTTAAGGTAAAGCAATGGATTTTAATGAGATAAGACCAAACCTATATATATATATATATATATATATAGAGAGAGAGAGTATGGGGCCGTTTCTAAAAGATGAAGTTCAGGCTATACTCTCAAAATTCACTCATGACAACCAAACAAGTTCATGGTCAAAAGGAACACAAAAGAGAACTTAATTTTATGAGAAAACAAAGATTTGTTATATGTGTTGACTCGATTTACATAAAATTTCAGACGGTTCAAGACATCATATTCACCACCTGAAAACTAAATCCCGCAAATACTAACAATGAGTATTCAAAGCTGGAAAAGACTACTACATCGTATGTAGTTAGTTTTTCGCTTATACTCTCGAAATGTTTGTCTAGTCTAGTTATAAGTCTAGTCAATATAGTATGTCGAGTCTGCATATTGTATCGCGTTTTCATGTGTTTAGAGTAACTTTTACTCATGTGAGTGATTGTTCGAACCAATTCTTATAAGCCTAATGGACTGAGTAAGAAATTGGATGTGTAAATAGAAATTTTTATAAGCCTAATGGGATAAGTAAAAAATCGATTTAAAGTAAAAAATCGATTTAAAGTAAAAAGTTATGGAGATTATTGAAATTATTTTGTAAGTCCAATGGATTGAATAAATTGATTCACTAATTATTTTGAGATTTTTAAATAAAAAGGTTTGAGATTTAAAGTTAAAAACTTGGTGACCAAGTTAGCCAACTTTATGACAAAGCTAAGCCAATTTGGTGAGTAAACTAAGCCAACTTGATAACCAAATTAAACCAATTTGGTGACCAAACTAAACCAATTTGATGACCAAAATAAGATAACCAATAAGAAAGTTCATCTTCTCTATAAATAAAGACCTAACTACTTCACAAAATCACATCTCATAA
The DNA here is from genome assembly GCA_905132885.1 of Moricandia moricandioides. Classification (NCBI taxonomy): domain Eukaryota; kingdom Viridiplantae; phylum Streptophyta; class Magnoliopsida; order Brassicales; family Brassicaceae; genus Moricandia; species Moricandia moricandioides. The sequence goes on from CAJHQQ010003426.1 coordinate 43,306, forward strand.
CACAAAAAAAAAGTTTCCACAAACAAAGTCTTTAGATCTTTTTTTTTAAGTAAGTGTCACCAAAGTTTATGGGAATAGTAAGGTTCGTAGATTTTGTTTCATGCGAAACAGTCTTGTCACAACTGTAGCAAAGGATTCAAAAATCATTTTTAACTGCCACACATTACAGACAATTTATTGAGTTAACGAAATAAATCAAATTTCGACTCTGTGAATTCAACAATTCTTTATAATTTTTAAACATTTTTATACTTTATTATCATTTACATAGCTTTTCTGTATCGTAATTTTCAATCCGAAATTTTGCGGTCCTACATGAACAAGTTACTAGGACAAAAAAGAACAGCTATTTGGTGATAACTTCGATGATTGAAGCTAAGTGCCAGAGGATGAGTGGCATGAGCTCACTCTGGACGACACCCTAGTTGCAACTGCAACGATGTTGGATATTTAGCTGTTTATGCGGTAATGACTATTCAAAGTAATTCGTAATATGGCAGCAATGAAAAAGATTTACTATTCCAGGTAATTTCTAATATATAATTTTTTGCTTAAATTTGGGTAATTCCTAAAGTACTTTATTATTTCTTGTTGTTTAAAGTTATTGGTTAATGTGTCCATTTATTTCCATAATATACTTTTTAGTAATCAAAGCCAAAGAAAAGTAGTATTTTATTATGTTGTAGTAGAATAAATTCGTATGATTCTTAATGAAAGTAGAACTATCATTAAAAATATAAAGAAATTGATTCTAATATAGTTAACTTTAATACTTCCATACGGCTAATTGTATATTTTACGGAATGACCAACTTGAGCAAAAAGGTTGAGATAAACATAGGCGGTCATAAAGTTATGGAAGCAAAAAATAATTTAGTAACATTTTTTATATAAAAGAATTTCTTACAAAATTTTGGATTTTTTTTGTATGTAAAGGTTTTTAAAATTACATAAGAGAACTCTATGCTTATGTTTTATTTAGCTATGTCCAACAC